>NW_019290920.1:9290-30171 GCF_000500325.1 Leptinotarsa decemlineata | reverse complement strand
TATATATATATATATATGGCATGGAATGCCATATATATATATATAGCATGGAATGCTGAAGATAAGTGATTGTCTAACGTGAAACTAACACACTATCAATGTGTTCTTCTGGAATCCGCTTTAATCATTTACATGAACTTGAAAAACAACTGGGTGGAGCCTTATCAGATAGTTTGGTCTTCAATAACTCTATAAACATTATAATCAGTTTATTTGAATATTGAACATGTTTACTGATACTCTTATCACAGGAATGTGAATGCATTTGTAATGCACTATTTGGAACCTTTGGTGTAGTAATGAATATTACTGGAGTTTTATTCCAACACCAAACCATTATTTTTGAAACATCGACACGTGTTTCAATCACAAAGTGATCATCTTCAGGAGAAAGATTAAGCAATGTTACTAATTATCAGTTTAAAATGTTAGGAATTCATGAAAACTAATTAGATATAATGGAATCATGAAAAATCATATTATTGATTATTTCCCTTATGCATAGAAACGATGAAATAGTTGAAGACTAGGCAGTGTTTACAGAGTTTCACAGCGATGAAATAGTTCTTCCAAACAGCGATAAAATGGATAGAGATAATACTGTCAGCCATGAAATTAACATTTATATGTCAATGATAAAATCGAACGAAATATTCTGATGAGTTAGTTGAAACAAAAAATGAGCAAAAATGAATATGCAGCGATTATTTGAAAGTAAGTAGGTACGCTAATTTGTAAAGCAGAAAAATTATTGTCACTTGGATATTCTAACCCCTCTGGTACAGAGCGGGAAGATGCATATGAATTTGACTTTCAGGATGTTGAGAGTGAAATCCATATGCAGTCCAACAGGATTGGTGTGGATTCCAGAAAGTCGTGGAAGAATCTCAAATGTTGGAAGATGCAAGATAACCATATACCAGAGAAATACAAAAAATTATGATAAGAAAAATCCTTCTAGTAGTAGCCAGCAATTTATGAACGGTGGGCAAGCGACATTGAAATCACACAGAAAATTTGAAATACATGTAAATTGGGGGAACATTTTTGTCCCAATCCCTTCTATATTCAATATGTGTGATTATCAAATTATCATAGATTCTCTTAAAAAATTTCAAATTTATGAATTCAGTTCACAAATAAATAATGATTCATGCTGAAATATCGACGACTTCGAAACATTAACAAAAAAAACAATCAAAATCATTCATTTATAAATGAAGAGATAGCAGTTATCATAATACAACCAGTATAATTAGAAAACGACGAAATGTTTCAAGTTCAAATCCAGTAGATGTAATACAAAATATGGAAATAATTGTTACAACTTATTGACCTTTCTGAATATTTGAAACTCAATATTTGTCGTAGTACTCGTATAGCAGGTAATACTAGTCATAAAAGTATATTTTTTTCATGTTACCTCTTGAAATAATTCAAACAAAATGGCGTCAGTTTGAAGCAGTATGAAGATGAAAAATTATCTTTTGTGATGTATAGATCTTTTTTTAATAATAATTATATTCTCATGTGGTGATGTACATACATCTATATTTCTTCAATCCTATTAGTTAATTAGTGAATTGAAAAAAACGGATTCATTAACAATAAACGATAAAATAAATTATTCTCTTTACCGTACAAAAATTGAAAAAATGTATCGGTAGAAACATTTTCTATTTGTGTTTATCTTTCCGAAGACAATGACTACTGTTTTGGTAAAGACATACGAAATAGATATTGAGAAGCTCTTCTGAATGAAGAAACTCACCAATTCCAAAATGTTACGAAGGCTTTACCAAAGCCAAACTCGAAAAAAGGCATAAGCGTGCGTTCAACGGAATTTGAAATCAATGAATTATCCCTACCTTACAGAGAATGTCTGCCATAACCATGCGGCCCTCAGCATCTGTGTTGACTACCCGCACCCTCGCTCCTGATCTCGCAGTTATAACTTCATCAGCCACATAGCTATTGGATCCTATGCTGTTTCTCACGACTCCCATCCCACCAACTACTCGAATATTTTTAGGCTGCAGAAGGTTGACAATCTGCATGAAACCAGCTACTGCTGCCGCACCACATTTATCTCTAGACATCCCTATCATGTTTCCGCTGATTTTGACATCTGCACCACCAGTGTCGTATGTTACACCTGTTTTGAAAAAGAAAATAGATATTATAACTATATTAAATGAACCTAATATTCCTCATTTGACAGAATTTATGTTGAATGATCACAAATTTCCGGCAGAAAGAAATTTGTTCTTGATCAAAAATGTTTTCAGTTATTTGGCCGTTTTATATCAATAATTGAAAATTTATAAAACTGAGCCTCCACTTAACCACTTTCTATTGGAAAATACGCAATGTCACTTCCTGAATTCATTTGTAGGTGCCCGTTGGTTTTTGTTAGAAACTAGGACGTTTGATAATTTAATGTTTTGAAATATACTGTTCAAAAAATGAACTGAATTAATTTTTTTTGAAATATTCATTCATTTATTGATCAATTTCTATTTTGTCCCCTTCAATATAGTCCCCCTCAGATACATTTGTGCTAGCACAAGTGTGTGTGATATGTATTTTTTGGTATACCCTTGAGCTCTCTCAGCGATTCGGTTTTCATCTCTTCAATAGTCGCAAAACGCCGTCCTTTGATGACGTGAACTTGGAATGCGTGAGGGGTATGCGTTTACCCCTCATGCCAATAAGTTGCCGAACATGGGATCATTAATTATCAAATGGGACCATTGATTATGAAACAAAAGTCATCAATTCTAAATACGTTAAATAATCGATCGACAATAAATACTGAAAAAAAAAACTGGGTTTTGAATACATTGGCTCGTTACTTGGTGTAAATCAATAACACTATTCAAATAATAATCACAAAGTTTCACAATATAGAATTTATTTCTAATACGCATTTCACTACAACTGGTCCAATTGAGGGAGCTACGGTTGTAGTGAAACGCGTATTGAAAATAAAGTCTATCTTTTGAAATTTTGTGATTATTATCGTGAATTTTATGAAAGAATGACGTTACCAAGAGATATATTATTGAATTCCACTAATGTCATGGATACATACCCGGCAGCTAATCTGGTTTATTTTCAGAAATCATCGAAAATAAAATAAAGATCTAATTCAAATTTGCTATAGATCATTAATTTGGAAACAGAATCTAAATTTCTATAATGTTACCTTATTACTCGAGTTCGACAAAATAAAAATATTGGCGGTCAGACAGGTAGTTCAATTTATTCTGGGCGGATTCCAACTGTGTTTTTCAAATGAAAACCTATATTTTTTATCGTTTTTTCGGTTTCTAGATAGAAAATAAAAGACACTTTATGAATATCTTCACTTCGAAAATATTGACGGTTTTCGAGATATCTAACATGACAGGTTTTTTTTTCCAATATTCGTCACTCATAATATTTGAAATTATAAAGTTGTGCCAAGTCCTATTGAATTTTTTTTGGTCAGATATTCTACATTGGTAACTCTCTCAACCGATATATCTGAAATCTACCTGTGATATACAGGGTATGAAAAATCGCTTGCCACATATTGTAAATAAAAATTTGCAGAATCTTCCTTATTTTAAATGGAACACCCTGTATATTATTGATCCATAAGGAGCGCCAACGAAACCTCTACGAATTTCATTGAGTATTTCCTATAGCTAGGTTCTATAGTTTTTCTTAACAAAGCATTTCTTTCGAAAAATGGTCGTTCTTCCTATTTCATCGCCATAAACTCGATGAAAGACTTTTTTCAAAGCAAATTCCATTTGACGACTGATAAGAATGTACGAAAGATATCTTGTTTCAATTTTGTTCATTTTAACGTGTCCCATAGTTTTTTTATGAAATTGACAACTCTCTATTGTATCGCCATAATATCAATGATTTTTTTACTGTGAAATCCATATGTGACGGCTGTGATCGAGATATATGATATATGAACACATTCGTTCACCGTGCACTTTATCGATTTGATGCATAGTTTTTGTTCAAGCCTTTCCTCAAAATATCGCCCTATGCTTAAAATTACCTGTTGCTAGATGAACAAGTTTTGAATTACACCGCAAAATGTACGTTCTTGAATAATTACAATAATCTCGAAATTTGTTCCGTATTTTGTCGGTCTAAAACAACCTTCAGTCAATGAAATTAAATTAAACGATTTGTTGAAACTGGGTGCCAGCTACTAGAAGCTAGCTACCAATGAAGCTAATGAATTGCAAGTTCTTCTTGCTGTTGAAGAAGATCCTAGTAGGAGTCAACGACAAATTGGTGAAATAATGGATATAAGTGAGAGATCAGTACAACGAGTTTTGAAGAAACATCGCTTTCATCCATCTCATACTACTGTATGCTGATTTTGAGAAAAGAGTGAGATTTTGCAATTGGGCCATGGGAAAAATTCGTCGAAACTAATATTTTTTCAATAACATTTTATGGTCGGATGAATCGACATTCCATAAAATTGGATTTGTGAATCGACATAATTACCATTATTACTAGACAGAAAATCCCCACTTATTGAGACAGGTGGACTATCAACATAGGTGGTCGATAAATGTCTGGGGAGGCATCATTGGAGAATATGTATTTGGCCCATACTTTTTTCAGGGACATATGAATGGAACAATGTATGTGCACCTGCTCACTAATCGGCAGAAGTGAGAGATCATTTTTGGGAAAGAAAGTTTTTGGCTTTCTACTACTCCATCTTGATACAAAAAAACAAGTATGAAAAAATCTTCCAAGGAAAAGAAGGAAGTAATCAATTTTAAAATAGGTAACTCTATACATGGATGTGTAGATCATGCAAAGAAGTAACTTTCAGTCACAAACTGAAAGAAACTTATAGAAAATACACACAGTTCATTCATGAATTACGATTTTCAATGTCACGGAATAAGCTTGATCTGCATATGTCATCGATGACATCGTAATGTCATTCATTCACCTATTTGATTTAATCCCAGCTGAGAGGAATCTTATTTGAATTGAAGGGGTTATATTTTTAGGAGTGATTGAATTTTTTCTTTCGTGTAATTCAATGTTTATATGAAAGTAGCTGTTTCAGGAGGACTTTCTTTCAGTTTGTGTCTGAAAGTTACTTCTTTGCATGATCTATACATCCATGTATAGAGTTACTTGTTTTAAAATTGATTACTTCCTTCTTTTCCTTGGAAGATTTTCTCATCCTTGTTTTTTTGTATCAAGATGGAGTAGTAGAAAGCCAAAAACTTTCTTTCTCAAAAATCAATCACTCCTAAAGATATAACCCTTTCAATTCTGAGAAATCAACTGAATGAAGTATTTCCCAATAAATGTATAGGACGGAATGGGCCTGTACGCTGGATCACCAGATTTAACAAAACTGGATTTTTTCTTATGGGGATACATAAAAAATATGGTTTACGTCGAGCCACCGAGCCACCAGCTGCTTCCGAAAATATGCGACTTAGAATAACGAATGCTTTTGACAGCATTACACCAGCTGTTTTGCGCAGGATAGAACAATCTTTCAAACATAGACATCAGCTCTGCATTCAAGAAAATAGAAGACATGTCGAACATATTTTATAAAAGTTTCATTATCGACCTACATTAAACTCTTCCTTTTTTATATTTGTAGTTTGTCAGTTGAAAAATTTAAATATCTAGAACTTAAGCCTTGAATTCATGAATATACACCATAATATGAAAAAAGAAATAGTAATATTCATAATGTGTTTTCATTTAATATTGTTTGGTTTGATGTTGCACGATTCATGGGAAAAATTCTGCATCCAATAAAGAAAATAATTTTCCATTTAGAAAAATGTGATAGGTACATACATTTATTTCGTAAAAAAATATTTGTTTGGACACGCTATTATGTACCAAATAGATATCTTTTGTATATTCTTATCAGTGGTCAAATGGACATCGAGTTTATGACGTAGAAATAGGAAAAACGACCATTTTCCGAAAAAAATGCTTTTTTAAGAAAGAATATTGAACCCAGCCATAAGGAATACTCAATGAAATTTGTAGAGGTTTTGTTGGCGCTCCTTATGGATCAATAATATACAGGGTGTTCCATTTAAAATAAGGAAGATTCTGCAAATTTTTATTTACAATATGTAGCAAGTGGTTTTTCATACCCTGTATATCACAGGTAGATTTCAGATATATCGTTTGAGAGAGTTACCAATGAAAAATATTTGACAAAAAAAATTCAATTGGACTTGGCACAACTTTATAATTTCAAATATTCTGAGTGACGAATATTGGAAAAAAAATCCTGTCATGCTAGATATCTCGAAAACCGTCGAAATTTTCGAAGTGAAGATATACATAACGTGTCTTTTATTTTCTATGTAGAAACCGAAAAAGCAATAAAAAATATAGGTTGCTATTGAAAAAAAAAACACAGTTGGGATCCGCCCAGGAAAAATTGAACACCCTGTGTGACTGCCAATATTTTTATTTTGTCGAGCTCGTATAATGAGGTAATATTATAGAAATTTAGATTCCTATCTGTTTCCTAAATAGAGATATGGAAAACGGCGCCACTGTTGCAGGACCCTTTATATATATTCATATGGACTTCTATTGGTATATGTTGTGATGAGTAATCATCAGAATTATTAAAAAAATCTAAAAGTTTAAGACGTTGTCACATTGTGATCTGAACGAAAAGAAATGAATAATTCAACTTTATTTGAAAACAGTATTATTTATTGCCTCACCTTTTCCTACCAAAAACAAAGTCTTTTGAACAGTGTCTGTGGGATTATACTCTAGAAAGATTATTCTTCCTCGATGTCTTTCTTGTACGCTAGCCGCTCTGTCTACTGCTTCGAATAGGGGATACTCTTTCTCGAATTCACTTCTATTGTCCACGACATTCATTTTGATATTTGTACCAGAGAACAAGCTCCGAACGTATTGTTCAATTTTCGGTGGAGCCATTCTCTCTGGATCGCTGTCTCCAATGTCACATGCTATCCTTCTTCCCGTTTCTAAAATTTTAGCAGTGGTTACGAGACTTTTCGTTTTGTCCGAATTGTGAGTGAAGACACCAAGATATTCCACTTTTTGGGTTTTGGAAGGATCATGTTCACGGACCTGAATTGGCTAAAAAAATAAATGAAATTAATATATTTCATCGTTCACGATGAAATTATTTGTCACATCTCATTTAATGTTTTAACAATGAGTGACCCATTAGTGTGAGAAAGTCCAGGCTCGCCGTTAGACGGAAACAAACAAGTTTTGAAAGGAAGTTATAATAACATTGGTTAAAACTGAAAATTTGGGTCTACCAGCATAACTCCGATAATTGGGTAATTCTCTCATTGAGTTGCAGTACTGTTTCAATTTCACCAACATAACGTTCGATTAGAGAAACTAAAAAAAAAGTGATAGTTGTGTCGTTCAAATCCCTTTAGATATGTTTGTTCTAACAAATTTTTTTAAACTCTTCGAAAAATATTTACTGTCAGTAATATATAGAAATGAAATATTTACTGTCAGTGGTGACTGGGATAACACAATCAAGAATTGAAAATTTGTGATGAAATTCATATCATTTATATATTCCATCTAATATTGAAAATTGAAATATAGAATATCTCTTAAGAGCGATACTGGTAGAAGTGAGATAAAATTTGTGAATGCGATTTGAAACTCGTAAAAATGTGTCATATTCAACTTATATAGTGTATATGTTGCAAAAATTAATTATTTTCCTAAATAAGTTCAACATTTCTTTTTCTGAATATCACTGGAGTTTTATTCCAACACTGAACAGTTATTTTTAGCACCTCGACACGTTAGTTTAATCTTCCTGTTGAGTATGATCACTTGGTGATTGAAACACGTGTAGGGGTGTTAAAAATAACGGTTTGGTATTGGGATAAAACTTTAGTAAAATCTCTTTGGCAATTTAACAGCCATTGTTTTATTTTTTATTCGAAGAGATTGATATTATTTCTGTTCTTTATTTCGTCTTGGTGCCAGATAATTACAATGACGATGTACTATTGTTTTATCGCAGCGTGGTACGCTTAACGAATTATATTTACTTCTGGTATCATGTTGATATGCCACAAATTTTGACGGTATTTTTTTATATTCAGGATCAGAGATAAATAAAAAAAGTTGCCTGACATCACATAAGCCTGATTCGTTATACAGCTGCTCATTTCGAAATGTTATTGTTATGCCCAATATGATTCTCAAAATCCATCTGTGAATTGTGTTCAACTTTTCCAAGTGATTGTCATTCACACCACCCTTACTACTTATTTGAGTGAATTAAAAGTTTTGGTGGATTTCGACTCAGGAGTTAAAATAAATTAAAAATGATTTTACATTCACTCTAAACATTAGGTCAAAATATGTTCACAGTTTTGTACAAAAGAAAATAGTGAAATGTCTGATTGAATCTGAATTATGATTGATACATGAAAATAATGGGACCAAATAACTTGACAAAGAAGGTTAAATCTCGAATTAATTTAATTTACGACTATTTGAATATTGTCGGGATAATGGAAATAGCATTATCAGAGTGCCCTTGCAAACGTTTTCTATTGTCATCCATTTGTATAAGCCTAATATAATGTGACATTATTAATAATATTAATTTATTTACACTACAAATTTATTATTGAAGGATAGTAACACGTCGAATGAAGAGTCCAGTGAAAAAGACCTCATAAAATATAAAGAAGTGAGTGAATTTTTTGTTTTTGTTTCTCTGTTCATTCTACCTGAACTGCCTGAACAATGATGCAATACTTGCGATAGTATGGATGTTGATTCAACATCCATACTATCGCTCCTTGGTAAATTGTCAGTGATTTCAAAGGTAATTGGAACTATTGAATTACATAGTTAAGAGGGAACTACATAGTTGGAGTGTCATAGTAACTGTTGATGAAAACAAAGCTGACGGGGAGATGAATGTATCCAAGTTTCACTTCAAAAGATATTGTGACAAGTCAAACAAATGACCGTGTATAAAAAAGTAGGTTGAAAATCTGTTAGTTTTTTTAATCTTCTGATGATGAGAAACTAGTTGTCGCATCTTCCATTGTGAATATCACATAAAAATATGATATTTTTCCATACATGTACTATTCGCAAAATGGAAATCCATTTATTCTATTCTTTGAACATGTTTTGCTGAAATAGAAATTCATTCAAACTATTCCATTCATATTTTATAAAATATAAAGCGTTTGACAGCTCATTAATCAGATTACTCACGTTTAAACAAAATTAAGTCATAATAAAATGTGTCCCTCGGGATTAAATTTTTGACAGTGCTTTCTGGAGACATCAGAATGTTCAATAACATGCTAACGCTACTCTGTACTTTTGAATTTTAATATAAATGAAATTTAACAAGGTGTCTCAATATATTAGTTTGATTTTCTGAGGATGAGCAAAAAAAAAGGAGTCAACTTCTCGGTGAGATACACTACAAATTTTTATTTTAGAAGGTAGGGAGAAGTGAAACCCCCTAACGGTTGTTAGAACGTACACAAAATGTTTATTGAAGCTGTTTAGAATCGAAAAAAACAATTTTTTTGTTCAATAGAATTGTTTTCTGTCGTCCGGAAAACGAGATATTTTTCGAAAATTCCTACGACATATGGGTTTCGATTGGGAATCAAGATCAGAAAACACAAAAAATATAAAGATGGGAAAATCTAGTTTCGGGTGATTTCCTGGGAAAATATCGGTCTGTCTAAATTGAAAATGTCATTTCTGGAGTTCTCCACTACAGAAATGTTGAATATGTTTTTCTCGATATTTTCACTAGTAGGGAAACGAAAAACTCAAAATTGAACATTTTCTTCAACTACTGATGATATGAGAAAGTAACACGAAAACATATATTTACATTTATTGTGTTCTGTAAAAAATATTTGAAACATTCGAAAGTTCACGAAATAATGTCTGTGGAACGATTTCAGTTCTATATATTCCGAGCGAGTCAACATGAACTTATGGAGTTTGAACTCATGAAGAAGAAGCACCTATTTATTTTTGGGAGAGTCGAATGTGAGCAATCTGTTTATTCCCATTTTTCTCCCAAAAGACTTGAAGTACAAAATCTCCATGATATCCACGATAATAATTACATAATTTTCACAAACATTTTTATTTCTAGAAGCGTGTCGTTATTAGCTGTCTAGAAATAAACATTTTTGTGAAAATTGTATAATTATAATCAAGGATATTATTTCGTCTAATTACCACTCATTTTCACCAAAGCAGATAAAGGAAACATCATCGTATGAAAATGCAAGTATTGTTGGATAAATATTACTGGAGTTTTTTCCCAACACCAAATCATTATTTTTAACACCTCGACACGTGTTTCGATCACCAAGTGATCATCTTCAAAGAGGAAGATTAAAACTGTTTTACAGTTTTACATTTTTAGATTTAGATTAAGAATGTAAAACTGTAAAACAGTTTTTATCTTTGGACATGTTGATCACGTACTGGTTGGTTTTGATAGTTCAAACTGACAAATTAATGAATTTCTATACTTTCTCAATAGTCTGCGTAACAAAATTAAACTCATAGTAGAAATCGAACAAAACAAGGAGCTTAACTTCTTTACTTTGAATACTTTAAGATTCAATTATGCTTTTCATTTCAATATTTACTGAAAAAATACGTTCACAGACTGGTCAATTCCCTTTGACTTTTTGACTGTTTCAGTCCACTCTCACATTATCCGCGCTTAGGTAGATGGATACACCGAGCTTTCGCAATCCCTTTACCTGAGAAGAATTTCCCAGATGAACTGAAAATAATTAGGCAATTTGCAGCAAACAATCAGGTACCAATTTCTCTAATAGAAAAGATAATATCAGGTAAAGCTCACAAAACACTTATGATTGATATGTAATTATAGTTTGGAAAATAATGTGAAATTCAGTTCTCCGAAACTACCATTCGTTCGGTTGTAGTATTTATAAAATTGATAATCAATAGTAGTTCTGAATCTATTGAAAACACTTTCCCAACACCAGAACAAAATTACGGTGTCTCGAGGCGTGTTTGGCTAACCAAGTTAGCGTCCTCGGCAGATCATTATGACTAAATTTCAATACTATGTTAGTATTTTTCAATGCTAGTGGCCTGACTACTACCTGTTAGTAGTACATAACTACTACCGGTTAGTGTATTACCAAACTCTACCTGTAGTCTGGCTCACATGTACTCGATTTAGCTTTTTTTGGTGACATTTTTCAGCCCTGTCCAAAAATTACGACAAAGGTGTCATTTGATTCGTGTTTTTGCCTCGAAAGTTTAAGGGAAGGTCTGAAAACGCGCCGATAAAAATTACAATGTCTCAACTCCCTACACAGTAGGTTAATGCACTGACACCTCTCAGGAAACAACTACTCCCCTAGCTAATACCACGAAGGGCGTTGGATTTTATCCGACAGGTGTCAGTGCAGAATTCTTCACAGAAGTTATTCCTGCATATGCTGCCGCAATAGATTTTCAATTATTGGAACACACTTGCAGACCGGTTTGAAGCTGTTTGGCCACTCGTCAGTGCAAGGTAGTGTATATCATCAACATAAAGTCGATGATTTCCGATAATTGAAAATCGAATTCCGCCAGAGTATCTCAGAGACTATATGCGAAAGTTTTCTTTCCTTATACGAGGAATTGGGCAAATTTCGGATATGCAGTTGGTTACGTCGTTCACAGGCAGATGGGGCGACGACAAACCTGTTGTTTGTCGTATGCTTCAGCTTAGTTCGGGGAATAATGATACTCTGACGGAATTCGATTTTCAATTATCGGAAATCATCGACTTTATGTTGATGATATACACTACCTTGCACTGACGAGTGGCCAAACAGCCCGAAACCGGTCTGCAAATATATTCCAATAATTGAAAATCTTTTGCGGCAGTTGTACCGCCAACAGCATATACAGGAATAACTTCTGTGAAGAATCCTGCACTGACACCTGTCGGATAAAATCCAACGCCCTTCGTGGTATTAGCTAGGGGAGTAGTTGTTTCCTGAGAGGTGTCAGTGCATTAACCTACTGTGTAAGGAGTTGAGACTGGCCTGAACGAATTGTTCTTAGATAATTTGATTCATAGCCAGTCTTCAAGTATGTCCACTGACTATATGCGAAAGTTTTCTTTCCTTATACGAGGAATTGGGTAAATTCCGGATATGCAGTTGGTTACTTCGTTCATAGGCAGATGGGGCGACGACAAACCTGTTGTTTGTTGTATGCTTCAGCTTAGTTCGAGGAATAATGATACTCTGACGGAATTCGATTTTCAATTATCGGAAATCATCAACTTTATGTTTATGATATACACTACCTTGCACTGACGAGTGGCCAAACAGCTTCAAACCGGTCTGCAAGTGTGTTCCAATAAATGAAAATCTATTGCGGCAGCATATGCAGGAATAACTTCTGTGAAGAATCCTGCACTGACACCTGTCGGATAAAATCCAACTCCCTTCGTGGTATTAGCTAGGGGAGTAGTTGTTTCCTGAGAGGTGTCAGTGCATTAACCTACTGTGTAGGGAGTTGAGACTGGCCTGAACGAATTGTTCTTAGATAATTTGATTCATAGCCAGTCTTCAAGTATGTCCACTGACTATATGCCAAAGTTTTCTTTCCTTATACGAGGAATTGGGTAAATTCCGGATATGCAGTTGGTTACTTCGTTCACAGGCAGATGGGGCGACGACAAACCTGTTTTTTGTTATATGCTTCAGCTTAGTTCGAGGAATAATGATACTCTGACGGAATTCGATTTTCAATCCTGCACACTACCTTGCACTGACGAGTGGCCAAACAGCCCGAAACCGGTCTGCAAGTGTGTTCCAATAATTGAAAATCTATTGCGGCAGTTGTATCGCCAACAGCATATGCAGAAATAACTTCTGTGAAGAATCCTGCACTGATACCTGTCGGATATAATCCAACGCCCTTCATGGTATTAGCCAGGGGAGTAGTTGTTTTCTGAGAGGTGTCAGTCCATCAACCTACTGTGTAGGGAGTTAAGACTGGCCTGAACGAATTGTTCTTAGATAATTTGACAATCTTGCGTTCTTTTGTCGAATGAACCATATTTTCGTAATCGTTGATGAAGTCGAGCAAATATTCAATGTGAAGGATGCTGCCGTTGAGAATACATTTCAGCATATCTTCTAGAAGCTTCTAACCCATTCCCCTGCGACAGACCGTAAACGTTATGCATAACAGCCATTTCCTCATTTGTGTATGCCATTTTAATAACTTTAATAAAGTAACAAAATAACACACAATTAGTATTAATTCAATTTTGAAAATTTACAAACTGACAGCATCATACCAATTTAATTGTCACTATCGCTAATAGCGACATACTAGATAGAATAGTTTCGTATGTTCGCATTTATACGATGTATCTCTGTAGTTGTTCGTTTTAGAACTGATAATGGAACTGAGCATGTATACCGAAATTTTCAAGAATATTTACGCCAAAAAGATATTCAACCAACAGTTGAATACACGCCAGAACAAAATGGTGTAGCGGAGAGAATAAACAGAACTCTAGTTGAAAGGGTCCGTTCAATGTTGCAAGATGCAAATTTATCTAATGAATATTGGGCGGAAGCAATTACTACGGCTTGTTATCTAAAAAACAGAAGTCCTACTCTTGCAGTTTATGGCAAAACCTCAAAAGAAGCGTGGAGCGGACAAAAACCAAATGTGGAAAATCTACGAATTTTCGGCTGGTCGCGTATTCACATTCGCAAAGTGAAGAGAACAAAATTTGACTCTAAAACACAAAACTACGTGTTCGTAGGTTATTGCGAAAATTCCAAGGCATACCTGCTGATAAATATGAAAACACAGGATGTACGTAAGGCGCGTGATGTTATGTTTGACGAACAAAAATGGCTTCAACTAGTCTTCATTCTTCGGGAAACGTGTTTGAAGAAGCACATTGTGATGACAATATTTCCGAAACATATAATTTTATGGGAAACAAGTACTTTGCCCTTGTTATCATTATTATTATATTATACTTCATCAATCTTCAAAGTATTTCAAAAGATCTAAAGTGGCAAATATTCAATTATCAACCATGAAAAAGGGTAGGCTTTTTTGCCGCCTTCAGACCATTTAAACGCTGATTTCAACACTGGCTTGATGATTGCCGACCGTGCTTCAATATATTCATCTGTGATCGATATGTTTTGCTGAAGCAGAGGTCAGACGGTAGCCGGCTGGTAATCAAGTTCAACCCTCTAAACTATTATTGTGATTGCTTTTTCAATAACAACCTTGGTAAGGAGGGTGTGTTCACTGCGGTCGCAATATGCTAATACTGAACAAAGGTTGTGGTTCCCCTTCTTCGTACAAACAATGTGGGAATCTTACAGAGAAAGGAATGAAGCAATCAATTTCAAAAAATTAACTCTATACAAAGATGTGCAGATCAGGAAAAGAAGTAATTTTTAGACACAAATTGAAAAAAAACGAAACCCTTCTTTCACATCATTTAATGTCTCCTAAAAAATACCCCTTTCAATTAAAAAAGGTAATGATATTCTGCAATCTATCAGAAGTAAGAACCCTGCAATACACACTTATTAATTTTTTCCAGATATTATTCACATATCATATAATAAAATGTTCACAATGAACTTTTCCCCCGATATTTTTTCCGTTTTTTCTCCTTTTCTCGAACGATAATTGTCTCGCAAGGAGCTGAAAACTCCATGACATATATCGTCTTGCTCTGATGGTCAACAAGAACTACATCAAGGATATTAGCTTATATGAGCCTGTTGGTACTTTCGGATTCAATATCCCCCGGAGCGTAGAGCAACACCGATGTCTCGTCAATACCATAAAAGTGTCATAGGTGGTGATAAAGCACTCTAGAAGTCGCATAATGTCGATGGATAGATATAGGGCATACGCTGAACATGCTGACAACAAATGCATTAGGTTCTCAGGCGCCTCGCGGCAGGTCCTGTACCTTCTGTTAGCAACCTCTTCATCCATCACACGACTGCAGTAGACTAAGGTATTGAAGACATCATCCTCTGGCAGACCATGAGAAACTTCGACCTGAGGAAAGCGAAGGTCCAGCGCTTTGATAAGCCGATATCTTCAATGTTGTGATGTACTCTCACACTCAAATTCGATCGGATTACGAGTATTTCCAGATATTTCTATATGTCAGTCGATATCTCTCATACTTTTTGTCTTAAGATATCAATCTATTATATTATAAATAAAAAGACTGCCTGGAAGGTTGTCAATAGCTCTTCGAAATGAACTCATTTGCTGGAGATTAGGCTGCCAAGCACTTACTACCAATTGTCACTCATTATTCAGGTGATAATATCAATATTTTGCTAATTGAACTTGTTAATCAATCAACGATAATTTTCTAATGAAAGTAAATGTACTACGGATTGATGAACTGATATATTCCGAACTGGGAGTTTGTTGAAAGATCTATATGTTGAAAATGAGTTAAACATGAAAGAAGTAAAAACAATTCCCTGTTAAAGGGTTTCATTGAAAAAAGATAATAATGATGCAGATAAAGTACTGAAACTGAAAATTAATTCGTATGGTCCTAGGTAGCAGTCATCACACCACTCTCCTCAGCAATCTACTCTCATCTGAGCAATTGCTCAGATGAATAAAATCGTTGGGCGTAGCGTAAACTGAGTACGCTCAACGATTTCATTAATTTTTTATCTGATCAATACCGTAGTTTGCTGAGAAAAGTTGACACTAAACATTGACACATACATATGGGAATGATCAAAAAGAACTTATCTATTTATTTATTGATTTTCATGGAATTGGTTTCCAGCAGCTTGACTGCATTAACCTGACACTGACATAAAAAATTGGCAAGTTGACTTGGGTGTCGCACCAATACGTGGTTCCACTTATGTTTCGCTTGCGTTTACGTAGCTATTTTTATCAAGTACTTTCTTGGTTTTTTCTCATTTTGTCTTCAATCGAGGATCGCCTGCCCGGTACTGACGATGCCCAATAGGCTGAAACAGCTGTCTACCGGTGGCTCTTAAATTGAAATCAATATGGAAATGATCAATCCGTGACATAAGATATGCACCTGGACTTGAATTCAATTCAATTTCATGCCGACAGTTGGGAAGAAAAGGATTAAAAACTACTTTTGAGGATGAGATATGTCGAATATCAAACATTTCTACAAGAAAAGTTATAGCAGTTGCAAATTTGAATGAAAGTGGGCTTTATGAATTGGATTGCATACACCAACGTGAAGAAATAATGTGTTATACACAATCACACTAATGTTGTTTTATGATATTTGGTACCGAAGACTAGGACATTTGAGTGCTGGTGGTATGAAGTTACTACAAGGTGGATTTGCCGAAGGTCTCTGTTTTGATAAATGTCGCAGTGCAAAATTGTGTGACAGTTGTATTCAAGGAAAATAACCGAAAACCATTTCCGAAAGGTAATGCTATAAGAGCCAGTAGAAAATTGGAACTCATTCATTCGGATATTTGCGGACCGATGCCAGAAAAATCAATTGGAAGAAAATTATACTTTCACACATATACCGATGATTTCATTCGAAAAACATTCGTTTATTTTCTGATCAACGAAAATGAGGTGTTAAAATATAATTTAAAGAATTTTCAGCAAAGGTTGAAACAAGTACGGGTAATAAAATCGCCGCTATTAGAACTGATAATGGAACTGAGCATGTATACCGAAATTTTCAAGAATATTTACGCCAAAAAGATATTCAACCAACAGTTGAATACACGCCAGAACAAAATGGTGTAGCGGAGAGAATAAACAGAACTCTAGTTGAAAGGGCCCGTTCAATGTTGCAAGATGCAAATTTATCTAATGAATATTGGGCGGAAGCAATTACTACGGCTTGTTATCTAAAAAACAGAAGTCCTACTCTTGCAGTTTATGGCAAAACCTCAAAAGAAGCGTGGAGCGGACAAAAACCAAATGTGGAAAATCTACGAATTTTCGGCTGGTCGCGTATTCACATTCGCAAAGTGAAGAGAACAAAATTTGACTCTAAAACACAAAACTACGTGTTCGTAGGTTATTGCGAAAATTCCAAGGCATACCTGCTGATAAATATGAAAACACAGGATGTACGTAAGGCGCGTGATGTTATGTTTGACGAACAAAAATGGCTTCAACTAGTCTTCATTCTTCGGGAAACGTGTTTGAAGAAGCACATTGTGATGACAATATTTCCGAAACATATAATTTTATGGGAAACAAGTACTTTGCCCTTGTTATCATTATTATTATATTATACTTCATCAATCTTCAAAGTATTTCAAAAGATCTAAAGTGGCAAATATTCAATTATCAACCATGAAAAAGGGTAGGCTTTTTTGCCGCCTTCAGACCATTTAAACGCTGATTTCAACACTGGCTTGATGATTGCCGACCGTGCTTCAATATATTCATCTGTGATCGATATGTTTTGCTGAAGCAGAGGTCAGACGGTAGCCGGCTGGTAATCAAGTTCAACCCTCTAAACTATTATTGTGATTGCTTTTTCAATAACAACCTTGGTAAGGAGGGTGTGTTCACTGCGGTCGCAATATGCTAATACTGAACAAAGGTTGTGGTTCCCCTTCTTCGTACAAACAATGTGGGAATCTTACAGAGAAAGGAATGAAGCAATCAATTTCAAAAAATTAACTCTATACAAAGATGTGCAGATCAGGAAAAGAAGTAATTTTTAGACACAAATTGAAAAAAAACGAAACCCTTCTTTCACATCATTTAATGTCTCCTAAAAAATACCCCTTTCAATTAAAAAAGGTAATGATATTCTGCAATCTATCAGAAGTAAGAACCCTGCAATACACACTGTTATATTCTAAAAGAGTTCATTATTAATACTAAACTCATAAATTATATACGCCATTCATTTTCTATCCTGTCGTTCAACCTAATAATTGACAATAAAGTTATGGTGACTAAAAGTATTCATTACATTTTGATTTTTCCCCAAGGTTTATGAACATAATTCACTTCCAATACCATTTTCTGATAAATTTTCATTATGCTTTTCACATCCACTTATTGGTATTGGTTTACTGACATAACAAAACAAAATACAATTTAATGAACTTATCTCCAGCAATGTTTCCACAGAACTCTGATAACAGTCCACAATTAAAAATATTATGTACAATGCTTTTGAGATAGTAGGTTTGTTCACCGAACAGTTGATTTCATCATGTTGATATCATTTCATCATCAGGATATCAAATATAATGATATTTGATACCCTGCCACATGACTCTTTCAAGTGGTATCACAATAAAGAGAAAAAGGTTTGTTCAACTTAATTTTTCTCTTGAATTCAATTGGTTGTTGCTTATCGTTAATTAATATCTTCCAAGTTTCGTACTATATGTATTCATAATTTTCAGTCGCTTCACTCACAATTCTCTATCAGCTCAAAAATGAAAGGAACTCATGAAACAGTCTTCAAATCCTTAAGTCTTTTGTGGAAAAAATAGAGCAGTTTGATAGTATGTTGGGGAGGGGCTCTAAAACAGATTTCCTTTTATAAAGCATTGAAAGTAACTGAGGAGTGTAGAGTCTAGAGCTTCCCGATTCGAAATAGCGTTCCAAGTTTCTGATAAGCCCGTTTGCTATACCAGTAAAGTATCTAGATATTTCAACACCTAACAAATTAATTGAGGCAGTAAACGAATTTATTTCTTCCCAGATATTTATTATCTTATCATATTCCGCTCCTGATGACTGGGTTTTTCTATTGGTGTATTCTACTTCGGTGCTATCGTCATAATCTGAAAATTATTTCAGGTCTTTTCTGAGACGTAAAAGTTCTTTTCGAAAAATATGTGTATTGGTAGCTAATGTATGAGCATCGAAAGACTGAATCGAGAAAAGTGTGATATCATTTCTGGCACTCATGGGTTTGAAGATCTCTGGAGTCAAAAAACTCTTGACACTCTTGAAAATCATTCAATGTTGACAATTTCACTCGGTATAAATTTTTTCCAGTGCAGCTTTTTTCATCAGAAGAGTAAGCAATGTTCAGATAATCTGACTTGATTGAGTATGATGTCATATTCTCATTTTCAAGCTGTTTCCTTCAAGATTTTTTTTGTTTCGTTGGGACCTGTCTTCGAAATTTTGGATTGTCCCTATTCATCATATGTGTTAAAATTGGGGATGCATTCGAGCCCGAGCCAAAGCTCGGTTCGAAGCTCAGCCAGCTTTCGTGTCGAGCCATGAGTCGAGCTGTGAGCCGCCCCGTATTCATTCGAACCCGAGCCGAACTTTTGAGCCACTTTGAGCTTTCCTGAACCATGAGGAGATCATGAGTCCTTTTTACCCCTTAGAGGTAGGTTTATAATGAACCCAAATATAGGTATTCTCAAGCACTTCACTGAGTGTAATGAGAGGGTCTATCTTTCTTTTCAATCCATCAAGAGTTGATTTTTTTCCAACCCCGACATTTCATATCGATACCGAAATTTATAAACTGGTTATCTATTTGATGAAGGAAAATATAACCTGCAGAGTGTCCAAACCAGAACCGACAATGAGTTTTATGTGTGTTATTCCAATTTTTGAAAATTTCATAATTCTAAAGGTGTGGGTACGTTCAGAAAATAAAATACGCAAATATAAATGTAACTGCAGTCAATTGAGCCGAAATTTTTGAAAGAAACAACTTTGTTTTTTCTTTAACCAGCTGTCGTCCCACCTACGAACGACAACCCTCAAAAGCTGAAACATCTGCGAGCTTGGGATTAACGAGGTCATACCATTTTACATGTGATTCCCAGCACAAACATCACCTATAAAATAACAATTAAAACTCAACTACACAACAACTTATTTTTTCCAAACATTTTTGAAACATTAAGAATAACAAAGATAAAAGTTCAGTTTCAGAAAAAACAGGAGTGTATAAATTATCGTGTGGGTCATGTCCGATGTTTTATATAGGTCTGTAAGAATGTTCAAAGCCCGCATAAAGGAAACAGATATAGTTTGCAGAATAGAAAAATAAATTCCACATATGCCAGTCATTTGATCTCAGAGGGACATGAGTTCAACCATGAATACAAACCCCTCCATTTCCAGAATAAAGGTTTGAAACTTAACCTGTTGGAGAGTATGGAAATAAACAAATTCAAAAACTCTGACCATCTTATGAACGATCAAACTGAATTGAATAATTCACCATTATGAATCTGTTCATTGGCAGGTAAAAATAGTTAGGTATATTTACAGGTATACTTTCGAAAAATTTATTGATATTGTTAATGAATTCATACCTGACCTTTTCAGGTAGATTCATTATTTATGCTGAAGCTGAACGTTAGTCTTTGATCTAGTGCTGTTTTATCAACATCAGAAAGTTAACGCACTGAGGATTGTTAATGTATTTACCTGAAAATAAATCGTGTGACGACCTAACAAAATTATTCAGTGAACATTTGACACTGACAAGTCATATTTTGCAGTGTGCAGTGTGGAAAACGAAGTTATCCTGTCCGAAATTATACAATGTAACAATGATTTTTGAACATTTTGTATGATATTCACAAACGGAATTTATCAAAGTCAGAATTCGAAATGAAAGTTTTCCATACATTTCGTTCTTATTCAGTTTTCAGTTGTACCCAGCATTTTCATAAAAAAATCTATAACTCGGCCTGTTCAAAACTGTGACGAAATACAGGGTGTTCCATTGAAAAATCGTTTACAGAGACCATCTCGTATGGTATATATGGTATATATATTTATATATATATATATA
>NW_019290919.1:58470-101767 GCF_000500325.1 Leptinotarsa decemlineata | reverse complement strand
TCCGAACTAATGAAATGCATCACGAAACATTGTCAAACACCTTCAAACAAACGTTGATATGCTTTTATTCAAAATTCAACCATAGAAAATGCTGTTGTGATGTTCTCGAACAGACAGTCGAGATCTTGGACAGTGATTATGATTATTAAAAATACCATCCTTAGCAGCCATACTCGTACAAAAACCTAGTCAACAAACGCGCATAGCGACTTCAAAATTTTCAGTTACAAAACAGTCAGCAAAGGAAAATCTGTAAATCTAGAAAAGCGAAGCACGTATCGATTCACCAACATAGCATGAAGTAGTCCGAAGCTGATATCATACGCAGGGAGAAACATTGCATTTAAAGGAATATTGAAGAAGCTGCGTTCATGCTGAACAGTGACGCTTCAGTTGGGCTTTTATAGAAGTCCGCAATGTATGGAAATGTTTAATCAAGCAGGTAAACGGGCTAACGTACACTGAAACGGAAAACCAAGAGGTAAGAGGCGAAATTGAAAATCGCCCAAGTGACTTTCAAATGACTTGGCTGTTATTACCCGAAAATGATTGTGGATAGGAACTAATATCCAAACTTGCTGAAGTGGCATTGTTAGGTTGTTTTTCATTTCCTTCTTTTGAATTTTGTCATTTTTCTATCATTTTAATTTTTTTATATTTTTATAAGAATGTAAAATTTCACGGCCGGAGATAACTATTTTTCGGGATTTTTGACGATGATCTGCAGGTTTTGATGCATGACGTTTCGTCCATCATTACGGTAGATATTATCAAAGGCGATCTGGTAACGATCGCAGTTCACGAGTTGATACTCGAGTTGTTATTTCCGTTTCGAACGCGGTAACTACGATGCTCCCCGCATGCCTCTTCCCCATGCCTGCTCGCCGGGTTGAGTGCCTTGAAATAGGATCTTCCCCACACGGTTACTGTGTACGGAAGCTAGAATCTCATTCTATCCACAACACTCATTTCTGAATGGACCTCTACTTGCTGCTAGCACTTCAGCAAGATTGGAATCTAACCTCTTCTGGTCGAAAGTCAGCTTTTAGGTGTGTGTGTTGTGTGTGTACTAAAAAGTTTTTAAACTCACTGGAGCTGCTGGACAGCGACTCTCAGGGGTGGATGACCCCAGATTTCGCTCAACATCCCTGTTGAGCGCTTCATGTAGGTCACATAGCGCTAGACTGGCATGTGTTCGTATTCTTTCGATTATGTTTTCGGCGTGTTATCTCATGTATGCGTCTATATAATGAATGTTCAGGTCCAGGTCCCGGTAGATGAACCGGTTAGGCATATATCTTGAGGCGTTTACAGCAGCTCGTGAGCAAGCATTGATAAACGTCTGGAAACTGCATTTTCATATTGCTGCGCACTGGTCCCAGACAGTGGAGGATACAGAATGATGGGAAGTAGTACGGTCTTGATGAGAAGCATTTTCACATGGAGACCCATGTTACTCCTGCGGCCTATGATTGGGTATAGCTTTTGTTGGGCGGCTCTCGCCAGCCCTAGTCTCCGCCGTATGTGGGACCTGAACGTCTACTGTCGAAGGTGACTCCCAGGTATCTTACTTCGTTGGTCCACGGAATCTCTTGTCCGTTAAAGATGACGTTTCCTTTTGGGTGTACTGGCTTTTGGATTAACAGTATCGATTGACACTTATCAGGGTTTATACTGATTTTCCAAAGATTGGCCCGTTCCTCTAATTCGTCCACTTGCTGTTGTAAGTACATGGCGACTTGCGCGTGACTAGTGTATCTCGCCTGTAGAGCTGTATTGTCCGCGTAGGCACGACTGCTGTGTATACCGAGAAGAGGTATGGGAAAAGAACTGCACCTTGTGGAACCCCTGCTTCCAGAAGTCGCATCATGGAGAGTTCGTGTCCTACTCTGCAACGGCATCGTCGGTCTACTACGACGCTGGAATTCGACTCTGGTTTTACATTATTCTCCGTTGCTTGAGTTTCTCTGAATTGGATTAACTGACCTTGTTTGTATACCTTTGAGAACAGGTAGACAGATTTCATTAATGTTCATTGCCTTTTTTTTCTACTAAAATTATTCCTGTGTTCATGAATTTCTGTTGTCTCTGTACATACTGTTGGATAGTAATTTTGAGTTTCATCGAGTATTACTATCTCTGAGAATGAGATTCTAGACAATGGGAGGTACAAACTTTCAACATCCAGCCCGCTGACGATTTCGCTAACTTGGCTGGTCAGTTCTAGTATGTGATATTCCAATGTTTTCATTGGAAATAATATTTTCTCAGTTTTACAGCATTTTCCAAAATTCAGGAAAAAAGCAACACATTTTCAAATTTCTGGAACACAAAAGAAATTTCATACTATTCTTTCGCGGATTTAGGATCTCAAAATATATCCCAACGAATTTTTGCAATGGAGTATACGAAGCGGATTATTTTTCTATGGTCAAAACACTCACTCTCCATTAAAAAGATCAGAAAGCATTTCATAACAAAATTTGATTGTTCATAGAAATAACATTTCCATTCGAAATTGTTACTCGGCACAAAAAATTACGAAACACATCCGTCGGCGACGGTTAAATTAAAATTTTTTGTTGCCTCACACGTTATGAATGACAGAAAAACCAGCAATCCTGCGACAAATTCCACCGCCAACCCAGTGATTCTGACAGATATAAAATGAAATAAACGGTATAATTCATTTTCGTTTATTATTTTCATATCTGCATCATTAAACGTGCGGTCGGGAGTACATTTATAAAATGAATAAATACAAATACGGAGTCCCGCCCAAATGATTCACAACTTGCCGCAGAATATTTCACGAACAATCCGAATAGTTAGGTGCGAGTTGTTCATTAATAATGCAGAAGTGGGTTGAATAGAATTTAATACAACTGAAACTTTCCTATTTCATCACACAAATGTTCGTCGTGTGTATAGTGTGTGCTTACGGAAATCTCGTTGTAATATACCGAATGATAATTAATTAGAAAATATATTTACTCAATAAGAAATGCGAAATGTGATTATCAGTGTTAGTAATAAGCATCTGCTTTCAAATTTATTCATCTCCAAGGTTTCACTTTCACTTTATTTTCCCTCACAACCAAGAAAGATAACAATATTCACACCAGATATAAGAATATTTCTACCAAAATAACTCACCCCTTTGAATTAGAATTTGGATTAGATTGAGAAATTATGAAAATAAAATGGAATAAACAATTGAGAAAACCGTAATATTTTGTTCATTCTCAACTAAATAGCTTAATTTATAATTGACAGCTTCAAATATCTGAAAAATGAAACACAGGATGTGGAGAGGATAATTGAAAACAGACCAAGTACAGACCAAGTACTCAGATTTTCCGAACACATTGTAACCCTCAATAAAAAGCTAGCTTCAGGGTGTTTTGCGGTGAGAATAATATATAAGTATCTTGGTTTGTCTGCCGCTAAATCGGTTTATTTCTCACTTGTTGAGTCACATACAAGATATGGAGTTCCTTTCTGGGGAGTATGTTGCAAAACTCAAATGCAGACGGTGTTCATTATTCAGAAAAGAGCTATAAGATTCATGTGTAATGTCAAAAGTCGAGACTCCTGCAAACCCCTATTTGAATTACATGAAATCTTGACATTTTTTGGAATCTTTATTTTAGAAACAGTATGTTTAGTTAACAAACATAAATTGATATTTAGCGGTTACTCCAATTATTATGACCTTCGTCAATCTAACGACCTAAAATTACCCATACCATGCTCTACTCTAGTCAAAGACTC
Source organism: Leptinotarsa decemlineata (assembly GCF_000500325.1). NCBI lineage: Eukaryota > Metazoa > Arthropoda > Insecta > Coleoptera > Chrysomelidae > Leptinotarsa > Leptinotarsa decemlineata. The sequence continues at coordinate 97,993 of NW_019290919.1, read as the reverse complement.
TATATATCAAAATGGTATTAAGAAGTTTAATCATTTACCTGACCATATTAAAATTTTAAAGGATAGCTGTGTATTTCGAAAATCAGTAAGAATTATTATGTGGTAGACCCTATTATAGTTTAGAAGAGTTCTATGAAGACCGTTTTCAATAATTTATTTGTTGTGGAATTGGCCACGTTGGTAGTGTGCCCGACTCACGATCGGAAGATCGTGGGTTCGATTCCCGCCTCGACCAGATATTTTTCTCGAGAGAATTTATCTGGTTGAAGCTGAAATGATTCTGCAACCGTGTTAGGAATCACACGTTAAAAGGTAAGACCTCGTTAGTCCTTAGCTCGCACAAGTTCTCAACTTTTGAGAGTTGTCGTTCGTATGGGGGCGACAGCTGATTGACGGAAAAACAGATTTTAAATAGAACAGTATATTATCTGAAAATTTGGACATGAGAAAGCAATGTGCAAGATGGATGCCGCGTTTGCTCACACTCAAACAGAAACAGTGTCGTGAAAATGGTTCAATTGAGTGTTTAGCACAGCAACAAATCAGAATTCTTGCATCGTTTCATAACCATGGATGAAACATGGGTCCATCACTTTACACAAAAGCAGAAGAAAGACCAAAGAAGTGTACTCGAAAGGAAGAATAGGCTGCAAAGGAAGCGAAGACCGTTTCATACGCAAGTATGATCATGACATCGGTTTATTTAGAATGTGCGTGGGATAATTTTCATTGACTATTTTAACGAATTAAACGTGAAATTTCTACCTCATGCACCCTATTCACTAGATTCAGCCCCCTCAGAATATTTTCTGTTACCAAACTTGAAAAAATGGTTCAGTGGTCAAAGATTATCCAACGATGAAAAAGTGATGTCTGCAGTTAATTGCCATCTTGAGGAGCAGGACAGTTCTCATTATGAAAACGGTGTCGAACTTATTGAACTGCAAGGAGATTATTTTGACAAATAAACACATTTTTTTCCAAAATTTTTTTATTTTCTCCTATTTTGGGTGTTGATACTTTCTTATGAATTGACCGTATCCAGGCATGGGTCTCTGGGTCTCTTCAAACGTGAGTATCCTCGCTGAGTGCATGTTCCGCTATATTAACTTATCGTTATGTCCCAGGCGACAACTTCTCTTGTATTCAGTGTGCCGACTACTTATATTTCTCTTCAAGGTTTCGATGTAGTCCGATTCACAGTTTGGGATTGGGTATAACCCTGGTATTGCTAGAGGCGCACTGGGATCCTTTGCTGACCCGGTTTTCATTGGCCTAAATACACGATTTGTTTCTTCAGAATTCTCCCTATTCGGTCCGTAACGTTTTTTAGACATGACAGGAATGCTCTTGCTTGTATGAATTTGCTTTGGCATTTTCTTTCTTGGGTCATATGACCCGTTCAAATTTGGCTTCGCTATACCAGTTTCTTTAGTAGGCATTTTTCAAGTCATTGAGTTCTTCGGGAAGACTCTCAGGTTCACATACGAGTGGGACCCTCTCAACTAAAGTCCCAATTACCCACTCTGTATGTGTTGACTTTCTGTGTACTCTATGACCCAATATCCCATTTCTTTGTCTGTTCACCAGCTCATGCAAGAAGGAGATTCCTCTTCGGGATTTCTGTTTCAATGTTTCGTTCCAATTTTTGGATTGAGGGGGAGTTTGTTGAGTTGTTATTCATTTCGCTGTCATAGCACAAACGTATCATCAATGTAACACATTATGGTTTCACGGTCGCTTGATCTAAGGCCCGTTGTTCTTATTTTGCTTCGCTAATTTTGAAAAAGTTCGCCACTGCCCATTGTAGCGTCATTCCTTCATTATTGGAAGAACGTCGATGATGAACAATAAGCTAACATAGTCGTAATGTCTGCCGATAATAATTCATTAGTTAGTTGTTTGATCAAAACCATCGTGTACAAGAAAACCACGTCGAAGCTTACTAGTATCTTTCACGGATCCTCCACAAAGAATCCCAGGGTGCCTGTAGTAACAACGAGGTTTTACCTATTCCCTTGTGATTGTGGATAAGTCTAAGCATCACGAAAATGAGTACAAGTACCTGGTTCTCAGAACGCAAGAGACATTGTCGTCTGAGGAAAATGCACTCAGCGAAGTTACCTATGTTATTGCATTGGTATAGAACTAGGTGATTGATAAAATTCAGAGCTATCTATTACCTAGAACTGTATAGGGAGGCAATAAAAATTCAAAAATACAAAATTTCTGTTGGGAAGAAGAGGAAAATAATATCGATGAAGTCTGACTACCTACACTGAACTATACTCTCAAGAGATGATCAATTCGGCCAATAAAGACGAAGTGACACCCACTACCGATGGAACAAAACAGGCTCCAACTTCGAATGTAGTGACTACTGTAAGATAAACACGAGCACTTTGTCCATTGCCTCATCGCCTTTAGAAATATCTACCGCAGTAGTAGACAAAACGTCAGTTACTAAGTGTCTCATTTTTCGGCAATAGGATATCTTTGTTGACTCTGTTGGCTTTTGATTACACGCATTTGAACAATTGCAAGTTTGCTAAGAATAGAAATATGAAGAAATCAAAAAGCTCCAAATTTTTCAAAAACTGAAACACCTTCAGACAAACTGAAAGTAAAAAACCAACCTGCAACTCACCTTTTACAAAATTATTAGGGTTTTTAAAAAAGGTTTTGTGAAAAAAATCACCAGACTCCATGTTATATGAACTTTTCATCGCGAATCACCTGCTTCAGGTCAGATCAATGAAACATCCTACATAAGGAGGTCGAAACGCCCAAAATTACGTTCTTGCTCATTCGTCTTTTTTAACATAATTAATAAATACTATGAATGTACCCTCCCATCAATAGAAAATAAAAATGAGTCTCAAGAACAAAATTACCATCTACAATACGATGTTCAAGCCTGTCATCATGTATGCTTCAGGCGTCTGGGGAATAGCAACTCCATCTAACATCTCCATCCTGGAGAGATTACGAAATAAGTTAATACGGATGATTGTGAATGCTACTTGGTTCGTGCGGAATGAAGCCATCCGCAGAGATTTGCAGCTGCCTTCCATTCAGTCGAGGAATCGGCGAGTTTTTGATAGCGCGGAAACTCACGAAAATCCATTAGTTAGGAAAGCTATAGATTATGCTGTAGACGACCCTTTCCAATATAGAAGGCCCCGACACTCTGTCGATTTTTCAATCACATCAAATATCAACATAAACTATTATGTTTCCTAATCCTTCACTTTAAATTGGATCAGCATCATTTTATATATTGCCCCACTCTCTCCTAAGGCATTCGCTCGATGTCCGGGCGATTGCTCTCTCAATTTGAAAAGGTCTCCCCTGGTAATAAATAATCCTTAATAAATATCCGAGGGGATAGCGATTCTAATCGCAGTTTTTGCTGCCCGAAGCTTTCAATATCTGTCAAGACTGAATTATCGCGAAAGGAAAAATTTTACAAATTGGAATTTAACTAGAAATTTACCCACCAATTGAATTATTTGATGTAAATAGTGGAATATTGATATTTTCGTCATCATTGCAGAAACTTAATCAGCAGAAAGTGATACATGCAAGTTTGATGTTTGGAGTGCTGATGACATAACTATTTGTGAGTAATCAGAATATGACTGGAGTTAGCTGAGGAATTATCATCGAGATTTTTTCTTGATCAACACTAACTTATCAATTAACGTTGCTCTGGTGTACAATTAGTAATGCTTCATCATTGTGCTCTTGTTTAATCTAGTTGCCTTGCAGTGAAAGGCAAATGACAACGTAGAAGCTTGGCTTTGCAAAGGACCGCCTTAGAGAGGCTCGCTTATCTTCGATATCCTTGGATCAAGTTATCTGTCGATCCTATAGATGGTGTCTTTGTAAGAGCAGATGTCATCGCCTTCACTTGCTCAGGCTTGTCCTTCAACAGTTGAGTGATGAGAAGTATACTATCAGATAATTTGAAATCGTAATTGATAATCTTAGTTCTTTTCAAAAATAACCTGAGCTCAATCATTACTTTTTTTGAGAACTACCTGTGTTTTCAGAAACACATTTTCTTTCTTAGGTTTTCCTCCTTTAGGACACATCAAAAAATAAAATCAACGAACACATGACTGGTCTGAAAGACAAAAAATAAGAGGCTAGAGGATCGTGTTCGACAGCTCCTAAACTACATCAAGGAACTTCGAGTCGAACTGTATGAGCTGAGGAAGCCCAAAACCACTGCATGAGGTAGCAAAAACAGAACGAGAATTTCCAAATGATGGATTCTACATACGGCCCAACAATCGGCCCTTTGAGAAAGGCAACGAGGTCTGCGATAGAAACAGTTCTGGGAAGACCAGCAAGCCAAATCATCACACAAGAAAGAGTCTTGCTCAAACCAAGGAAGCTCGAAAGTCAAAGCAGCAGCACGATTGCTGGGACTCGATAAAGTAGAATGACATTTTCGTGAAATTGTCTACATATCCACTTGAAAAACGGAGAAGAATGGCAAAGGAAAATCCGTTCTTCGAAGAAGTCTTTCATATATGCACTTTGAAGAAAGAGATCTCGCTCCACGTTGTAATCCGGATAACATCGAACCTAGGAAGTCACGGAAGACCTGGAAGGACGAAGATACGTCAATGCCCACCAATGTCGTCAAGGAGAATCAAGAAAACACACCATTTCCGTGTTTATGTTCAGAGGTACAGGTGTACTGCTTAATGAATACACTTTTCTGCTCCAGTTTCAAATGACTATATCTTATCATTGCAGTCGATTTCTTGATTTCCTTTCACACGACTATCTATTCATTTTTATTTGTTTTACAGGGTTTGTCTGAACTGAAGGATTCAATTAGTTTAAACCGACTCAGGTCGATGATTAGAAATATTGCGACAATGTCTAGCATACCACCAAATATGGAATCAATACTACAATTCCTAGACTATCGATAGAAAGGAAATTTCAGACAGCTTTATCAATATAAGATGCATCACTTACTAGTCCAGCTCTGCTATCACTGAATACATTTTTTTCAGGGCTCAACTTTAGTTTTCTAAGTTACAATGGAAAAAAGAGAAATGAAACTTTCTATGATTTTTACCACTTTTATTTGTAGCTAACGCTACTGCTGTTTCATCCTATAAAGACATGTTCTAACTTTTACATTAAACTAGAAATGATTGATTACATTAGCCCTTATGTAACACCACTGTAGGTAATAGTAGAGGTACTTAGCTCAATTGAGTACCTGAATTTTGTTTATTTGTGACAATATGAATACGCTAATTTGAAAACCGGTGATCGATTTGATCATTTAACACGTTGCACCCGCAATGTTTATACTTATGAATTTTCAAGGATTCTTTAACTTCTAAAACTGATTTCAGTTCGTGATTTTCAAAATGATCGTTATTTCTGATTATATTTTTGTTTCTCGGGGATGAGATTGACACGCATTTTTATGGGTTGAGAAACAAATCATTCTCCGCTATCATCAGAATCCTTACTGTGTTGATAGATTTTCAAGTCATCGACGTTGAGTGGAAATTTGCACTTATGAAAGCAACTAGAGATTTCGTTGATGTATATAATGAAGAAAAGGGCCCAGATGGCTGCCTTGAGGACCTCCGGAGGATATCGTAAAGAGAAATGACGTAAATCCATTCATGGCCACCATTTGTGACCTGTTATTCGAATAGGACCGTATCCACTTCGATAAAAAGTTATTATTCACACCGACTTCAGCTAGCCTCTGTAATAAAGTTTTGTGACTAATCTTATCAAAAGCCTTACTGAAGTCGGCGTATACATCACCCACCTGAACGTGTTATTCATTGATATGGCACTTGAATAATAGTTTCGAATCGAACCTAAATTTTTGCATGCTCAGTCAGTTCGAAGTATATGAGCAAGATCTGGCAGAATATCTGATGAAAAATATTCATTCCTTTCCCGATTTCTAATCAACTTCAGAGAGGTTTCATTTCATATTCGATAAATCCTCCTCGTAAAAAGTATTTCTGGTATCTTTCCACCATTTCGAAAACACTACTGAAAAGTGAAGCAATTGAGGAGACCATGAAAAACGTTGTAGAAAAAAAGTTATAATCATTCCTTGTCGCTTGAGAGCTCTTCGGAATTTAATTTCACGAATTCATTTAAAAATACTTTTAGGGTGTGGGTTTTCTCTTTCATTCGACCCGCAAAGTAATTGGAAGTTTGAATGCTTGAAGCGAATTCATGTAATGGCCGTTATTTCGTGATACAAATATTGATTCATTTCTCGAGTCATTTTCTCTTCACCATTGAGACTCGAAAAATTTTCTGCGATAGAAAAATATCGATCAATAGCCAGAAATATAGTTTTGCTTGTGAATGATACCCGCACCTAGATATTTGCCTTTGTTGATACCTTATTTATCAATAATTTTATGTCAATTTTCAATTCATTTCTCTCTTAATTTCATCAATTATAGTTTTCGCCATTATTTGAAACAGTAAAAAAAGGCAAAGCCATTCTATTTTTCGAAAATTTATACCTGGATGTTGGATAACATCAAATAAAACATGAATCATCATGTAATATAAAATAATATAATTTTTACCATTCCACAATATTCGATTCAATATGTTCTATTGAAAATCATAAGAAATTTCATTGACATTGATAATTAAACTGTATCCAAAACTTCTCTGTTGTAATCATAACAGTAGTGGCTCATATGAGAATATGAGTTACCGTGTTAGGAATCACACGTTAAAAGGTAAGACCTCGTTAGTCCTTAGCTCGCACAAGTTTTTCAACTTCTGAGAGTTATCGTTCGTTAGGGGCGACAGCTGATTAACGGAAAAACAGAACAGATTTTTAAACAGAGATGTTAAGATGAGATGTTGAGAACTTTCTTACAACAATGTACTCCAGCTAGGTTCAGACAGGTGGTTGCAATGACGCGCTTTTGTTTCAGAAATTCTTGTAGACCAGGGGTCACAATTCCGCGAGTTTATTCAACAGATTGGAGAAAATGATTTACCATATCATACTGCCGTACGCTGGCTTGGTTGCGGAAAAGTTTTCGAGCGCTTTTTTGAACTTCGAGCAGAGATCGAAATTTTTTTAAATGAGGAGCAGCGCCCTTTTTGCCGATTTAGAAAATAGTGAATGGATGTGGAAGTTAGTCTTCTATGTCGATTTGACAAATCATATGAACGAACTGAATTTGAGATTGCAAGGAGAAAATCAGCTTCTCCCTGATTTATACACCAATATCAAATCCTTCAGGCAGGAAATAATTCTATCTCAATCGCAATTACGTAAAAAATGTTTCACACATTTTGAAACATGTGAAATATTCAGCCACACTACAAAGACTGAATTTCCCGTCAATTTTGTAATCGAAACTTTGACTGCTTTGAAGATAAATTTTGATACTCGTTTTCCAGATTTTGATGTCATTGCGAATGAAATTAAGCTTTTTCAAAATCCTTTTGATTCTGACATTGAAACCCTGGCTCCGGAAGTCCAAATGGAAATTATTGATTTACGGTGCAGTGATATGCTTAAGAACAAATATCAAAATTCATCTTTGTTGGAATTTTATAAAAGTCTTCCACTGGAACAATTTGATAATTTGCATAAATTTGCTCGTGGGTTGTTTTCTGTTTTTGGTACTACTTACTTGTGTGAGAAAACGTTTTCCAAGATGAAGTACTCAAAGAATGTTTACAGATCTCAATTAACCGATTAGCATCTTAAATCTCTTTTGATAATTGCTACAAGTAAAATTGATCCACAACTACAAAGTATTGTCGGTGGAAAATCACAATTACATAAATCTCATTAGTGTTTTTGTTTTACTGTGATTCATTTCAATTATTTGTTAGTTATTAATATGCTTAAACTTAGATACTTAAGTTTTCTTTGTCATCATTCCTGTCGTTAAGTTTTACCTTGCAAATAAATAAAACCGAGTAATTATCATTCTGTGTTTTCTTCTTCAACTTATCACAGCAATAATAACAACAATTATGTAATCATTGGCTGTCGCGGGCCAGATTGATGACGACAGTGAATCATTGGCTGTCGCGGGCCGGATTGATGACACTGACGGGTGGAATTTGGCCCGCGGGCCATAGTTTGGAGACCTCCGTTGTAGACCAACGACCAACTCTAGTCGTTTCTAATTTGCCGCAAGATGATGCAAAGAGTTGATATTTGTATTCATTTTTTGAATCAAATCAATAATGTTGCCAATACTTTGTTTTCTTTTAGAAACAAATAAGTGAAGTTATGACGCTCGTTGACATATTAGAATTGTAACGAATCGTGGCTATATTGTTTTGAAAGTGGTGATGCAAGTATAAGGTTACATCTAGTGTGAGAACAGTTTTTGAAATTCTCAAGAAACAATATGAACCATGAAGAAAACAAACTTGTTCACTCATCTAATATAGATAAATCAATGAAAAGGAAGTATTTTCAATTTGAGCTTTCATTTACCAACTCGAAACCTATAAAAAGTCATATTTTTTTTAGTATTACCCATGTCGAAATCAAGTTATATATTGTATTCTTCTTTCTACACAGACACATCTCGAGACAAGCTTTTACATTATATTATGGTGTAAAGGAATCAAGTGATGGATTACTTTCAGTTTAAAGTATGAGTATATCAGTTTGATTTTTCTCTTGAAGATGACCACTTGGTGATCAAAACACGAGGTGGTGAAATAACAATCTGGTGTTGAGAAAAAATTCCAGTAATATTCATTACTACACTAAAGGTTCCAAACAATGCATCAAAAGTATCTTTATAGGTAATGAATGGAAGCTCCTACTTTGAAATGTTATCATCATTGATTCATTTTTATTCATTAGTTATCGCTGGACATGTTCCTCAGTCTGTTCATTTCATCGTTGCATGGTCGTTTGAGCACCACCAAGTTTTCCTTAACATTCATTCAATCGTAACGCTTCAACATTGGTATTGTGGCCATTTTGTTTTCCGTCATTTAGAATTTTTTCCTCGTGAATCCTTCCATTTGATATCCATATCATCGGGATACATAAAAACATAGTCCATCGTCTTCAGAAGTCCATATTGGAATTGGAGTGACGTCACTTCATTTTCCGTATTTTCCTTAGCGAGCCCTTTCTCTTGATAGTCATTTCATAGGGGTGTACAAAAACTAGTCGGCCATCTTTTGTTGTTCGCCATATTGGATTAAGAGTGACGTCATGTTATTGTTCTAATATATTCAGCGGTTCTTTTCATTTGATATTCATATCATGATGGTGCATAAAAAATTCGGTCTTGTGCGGTCCGTCATATTGGATTCTGAGTAAAGTGTTATTTTATGGATTTTTTTCAACAAACACTTTCATTTGATACCCATATCATGGGCTCACATTTCAGCTCAATCACTTGAGAATAAGTGCTTCAAAATTCAGTTCATTTTTTCATCTAAAATTTAATTGCAGTAAAGAAAGGTTTCGGCTATCTACTTCTCCATCTGTTCATGTATAATGATGGAAAGTAGAAAGCCAAGCCATTTCTCCCAAAAACTAATCTTTTCTAAAAATATAACCCTATCAATTTAAAATGTAGTGTTTTGTATATTTGAAGTGTTGTTCTGTTTAAAAAAATCTGTTTAAAATCTGTTTTTCCGTTAATCAGCTGCCGCCCCCATACAACTCTCAGAAGTTGAGAAACTTGGGCGAGCTAAGGACTAACGAGGTCTTACCTTTTAACGTGTGATTCCTAACACGTTACGTGTACACGTACACTTCATTTATACCCTCAAATTTTCAAATTGTATTATGATTCCTACTCTCTTTACAAATGTATTGTAGACCTTTTCATTTTCTCAAAACGTGATCCAATAATTCATTGAAATCTGTATTCATTTCCTGAAAATAGTATGTGGCAAACGGACATTTCCAATTCCAACATCTTTCCACAGTCGCACCAGTGAATTCAATCCAAAGAACGAGTTCATTCATCAATCATTTGAGACAACCAGATGTATTAATTCAACAAACGCTATTTTGAGTAAGTCGAATCTAATCGAAAACGAGTTAGTGAGACAGAAAATTAATTATCTGACTGTTACATTTGGATAGTGAATGAGATACTTTTATTTCGTAGTGTATATGAACATTAATTTGAAATATATATTTTTATTAAATTTGTAAGATACTTATTTGATATTTTAGTACTCCCCAAAAATTTTGAAACTTTCGGAAAGAAGTGTTAATATTCCATTCAATTACCCACAGATACAATATTCTTGAATAAAATTTGAACACATTCTACTCAGTGCATGGTTCTACTAGATTTATCGAAAGCATTTGATACCATCAATCATGAGCTGGTTTGCATGAAACTCAAATATTATGGTTTTGATAGTGTTGCCTTATTTCTCATCTGGTCTTATTTACTTGGTCGATCTCAAAAGGTTGTTGTTGATGGTCATCACTCCTTGCCTCTTGATATTCTATCAGGAATACTACAGGGTTCCATTTTGGGACCTTGATTGTTCATCACTTATACTACTGACATTATCTCGTCCATCAAGAAATGTAAAATACAGGCGTATGCTGCTGACATACAATTATACATACACTTTGAAATCGATGAGTATGCTGAGGCACAAAATTCCTTCAACACTGATATTGATTTGATCAATGGGCTATCAAATGAACATGATTTGAAAGTTAATCCCAATAATTGTGAGTGATTGTGAGGAAATCGACGAAATGTACCAAAATTTGTGTTCTGCCTCAACCACCATACTCTCCAGACCTCCCACAAACCGACTACCATCTTTTCAAGTACTTCAATTATTTTTTCGCCGGTAAAACCTTCGCCAATCAGGACACGGCAAAAAAGGCCTCCGTTGACTACATCGAATACAGAGCACCAAATCAAATCAAAATCAATCTAAGAATAACAATTCTCATGACAAAGCATAAAGTCACAATGATAACATCACAAATATACAGTTAGCTAGGAGATCATAAATACACATAAATTCACACTTACAATAAGCGGACATAAATACATATACATAAGCAACAAGATTTACACCACTAAGCAAAATAAATTGAACAACAAAACTACGATGTGCCAAATAAATGAATGAAATAACATGCCGAAAAAAAAATTACATTTTGTACATGAAATTACAAGGACTACCTCTAAATATATAAAGAATTAGGGATACGTTATTTGACCGCCGCCAAAGAGAGAGATTTCATCAAAAAGAATCCTGAAAGTATTCTTCCAGGGTATAGTAGGCCCTCCCAACTATGAGCGTTTTTACAGATTTTCTGAACTTGACTTCGCTTTTGAGGACACGCAAGGTTAGGGGAAGGTGATTGAAAATTTTCTTGCCCTCAAAAATTAAAGAGTTGCGAGTTAAGGTTGAGGAGGGAATTGGAAGCGAGATCAAGTGAGAGGAGCGAGTGTTATAGGTTGACTCAGAAATAATTATAGCTTGGTATTTCTTGTGCATGAGGCAAGCCATTTCCAAAATGTAGATACAAACCAATGTCAGAACTCCATGTTGCATAAACAAAGGACGACAGGAGTCACGGTAAGCAGAACTACATAGGTATCCAATTTTTTTTTTGGAGAGAATACTCTTCGAAATAAATACTGAGCACAAACGCCCCAGAAGCAGATTCCATAACAAAGATGTGATTCTATTAGTGCGTAGTATACGTTCTTCGCTATACCCAAATTCAACTCATTAGCAACGACACGAACCGCAAAACAACCTGAAGCTAATCGATTGCATACTTTTGTAATATGGTTACCAAACTTCAATTTATTATCAATCAGAAGTCCCAGAAATTTATTATCCGTTGAAGTGGAGATTTGTTCCTTGTCTAAATAAACATCATCTAAATCGCCCTTGAATGTGATGATATTTGTTTTGCTTATATTGAGAGCTAGAAGATTGGAATCACACCAAATCTTAACTTTTTCTATATCTATGTTTATGTGGTAGTTAAGCTCTAAGGAGCTTTTGTTGTGTCATAGAATCGATGTACCATCTGAAAAAATAGTAATTTCACCATTGATGTCTAAGTAGGTGAGGTCGTTAATATAAATGAGAAATAGAATCGGGCCCAAAACTTATCCTTGAGGAACTCCACTCCCAATCACTTGCTTTCCAGACTTAAAACCATTAAATGATACAATTTGGCCACGCTCCGATAAGTACGACCTGAGCCAGGACAGTACCGTGCCTCTAAACCCATAAACTTCAAGTTTGCGTAGCAAACAATTTTTAAACTGATGGAATCACTTGTGTTACGTTAAAAAGAGTGTAATGATTCAAATTGAATAAGTATCCTATTTTAAAAGTAGATTTATAAAAAAAGACAAAACTTTTGAAACAACCTAATAATATGAATTTGACGCTGGCAAATACATGGCTTTCGTTACATTGGTAAATACTGAAAATAATATATTATCACTGCGATACTGGTAGGTCAGCAGAACTGCAGCATTTAGTCAAGCTAGCGTAGAGATATATAACATATGGAAACCTCTAATCAAGCGAAAAACTACCAACTCCCGCCAAACGGTCATCTCCCGCTAAAACCAATGAAGTGGAGAGAGGGAATAGGTGGAAGCACTCAAATGACTAAAAACCTTTTTTTTATTTTTTCCTCTTTATCCAAAAACTAATCTCCTCTAAAAAATATACTCCTTCTACTATAGATTCTCTTCCCAAGAAGATCTAAAGTAATAACCGTGAGAAGATCTGGGAGCCATGCCAGAGCGAAAATGGAGATTCATGTTGTATTAAATCGATGTTGATTACAATCGTCTGAAAAACGGTTGATTTTTTTCGAATAGACGGGCTTGATTTTATAGAAAGGTCCACTATTAAATACTTTCCAGTGAGAACCTAAATTCTGGGTTGAGTTCTTTACATTTTCGTCACTATTAATTTCACTTCATATTTTTAATAAACTCGTCGAACTATAGAGTAACCAATTAGCAAGCGTTGGAAATTGCAAGCATACAGAGGAATATGAGTAATTTTTCTGTGGATGGTCTCATTAATATTCATACCCCTTCGGCGTTTGCATTATCAAACCTTTCATCTGTTGTCGATGCCGTTAATCATTCTGCAGCGAGAAAATGAATGGGGGCGAGAGTGAAAATTACGCCACGCTACACTGCATAAATTCAAAGTGTTTTTCACAAAAAAAATCTATTTATCAGTTGTTTGACGTATTCAATAATTTCACTCAAGAAAAAATTATACAGTTACCCATCTTAACGTTTCGGAGTTTAAAATCTGCTTTCGTCTTCAGAACTCTGATGTATCTTGCATTTTGTTCTTCAATTCATTTCATTTTTAAAACGAATTCGATAGATGTCGAAAGAGTTAAAAATTACGTCTAATATTTATTGAAAAAAATATTGTTCGATTCATCAGGCTGGAACTTTAGATAACTATATACATAGTTTGTGAAACGATATATTTCGTTAAAAATTTATGAACAATGTATTTATTCTCTTATTTCAACTCTAGAAGTTTATAAGTGATTTTGATTTTTGTGGACGTTTATATAAAATCAGAATAAAATTAAAATATTCTTCAAAATATTTTGTATTTACCTCTTTTGATATGGTAGGATATGAAATGGTGGAACTGGATATCTTGGCATTTTTAATAAATTGAAGATATTTTCTACATTTCTACCACTCATAGGAACTTCAATTTTGAGCAAAATATTCCTGAAATATTTCATTCAAATAACTTGCACCATTAGGATCATTCCGTATAATTACCATTACGGTTGTTATATTTTTCCCAGAGATCACGAAGTTTCAAGCTGTCACTCGATACTAATTGCCTCACTAAATTATTGATTTCATCTGTCACAGCCACAGTTATCGCGAACTCAGTAAAACTTAATGGTTCCAATTAGTAGGAAATTTCAGAAAATTCACATATTTCAATCGATCTAAAAAAAAGGAATCGTCTGTAGAATTTATGGAAGCACCACATACAATTCAAGTAGTCTATGTGATATTTGGATTATGAAGAATTCAGATATGTAACTCGGGTGAGTTTGAAAGTAGTTGACAATGTTTCTTGGTGCATTTCATTAGTTTGGACTTCAATTGTCTGATATGATATAAATTGATTTGAAATACCTGAAAGAATATGTAAAAAATTTAAAAAGAGATTATCTGAAAAATAAAAATTATATCAAGCGAAAAACTGAAATTACAATGAAATGAAATACAAGCACCAACCAAACAAAATCCAAAAAATCGAACTGTTAACACGGGATGAAAATTAAAAAATCATTAACAAGAAATGACAATTATAAATTAAAAAAGATTCCAAACCAAGTTAAATCACGACGTTTCGATTGTTAGTATCCACAATCGTCTTCGGTTGATAACACCTATCCCCTCTTCCCTCTCTCCGCTTCATCGGTTTTGGCGGAAGCTGACTATTTGGCGGAGGTTGGTCATGTTTCGCTTGATTAGTGGTTTCCATATGTTGCGTATCTCTACGCTAGCTCAGTTTAATGCGTTGTTGGACAACATATATGCAGCTTCTTTGAATTTTCTCCTAAACCAATATTCTTTCTTGTGGATGATTTCAGCTTGAGCCCACTTGATGTTATGTTGATGAGTCCAAACGTGGTTTCTCCTCGCTGTGTGTGTTTCTTATGCTCGGCAATGCGAACTTTCAATGGTCTCATAGTCTCACCGATATAGGATTTTCCGCCCTTGCAGGGTATCCGGTAAATGCAATTCTTGGAATCGCAGTCCGCGTTTGGTGGCCTAGTTTTTGTGAGACTGCCACGGATAGTGTTTCCAGATCTGAAGCAGGTTTTAATGTTATACTTGAATCCAATCCTTCTTATCCTTCCGACAATCCTCTGATGTAGGGAAGTACAAGTACTGGTTGTGGCGGCTTCTCTTCCTTCCGAAGCTCTTGCTGCCTTCTAGTTTGTCTGCTAGTTGGTTGTTGCTTTTATTTTATTCCATTGTGATTTCAGTTTTTTTGCTTGATATAATTGTTATTTTTCAGCAGATTATTTCAGGTATTTCAAATCAATTTATATCATATTAGACAATGGAAGTCCGAACTAGTGAAATAACTCAGGTGAGTTTCAATTTCAGGATTTTGCACTACTTTCAGAAACAAGTTTTCACTTTTAGGTCTTCAGGAGGTCTTCGATACTATTTCTGAAATTTTGCAAAGTATTAGGTCTCGGTACCTAGAAGTAGACCTAAAATCATGTTTACTGACCCTGCAATAATATTGAACGAAAAATTCTTATTCAAGAAACACTTCATAGTGAGATCTTCACTTAACAGTTTTACAAAAACGCAACACGTGTTTCGCTATACAATAACATCTTCAGGCGTGTCTTCATATTCAATGTTTAATATATGTTTTTACAATTCAAAGTACCTGAATTTTAGGTACCTGAGTTTAACCTAGCCAATAAATGTTGAATGTTCATTCAACAAACTACTTCCATGTCTTTAATTCTTTGGGAAAGAGCTCTCGCCGTTTGGCCAATATGAAGTTTTGGTCAAGAGTCACAAGTCAACTCATATACTCCTGATCTATCCGACACTAAACTTTCGTCTTTATTGTTTTAAATTAATTCGCTTGTACTATTATTCGTTCAGTAAGCCACGTCTGAACATTCCTTTTTTTTAACGAGCGATATTATTGGTGGGCTCACCAAGATACAACAATGTCCTATAGCGCTCGCTATCATTTATTTGAGTTGGGAAGACCTGGTCCATGGCTTGTTTTCATAATTTTTTGAAAAGAATGAAGTCAATAATATCTACCTTAAGAGACATATTGATTATTACTATAATGCAATCTAGATTTCGAAAAAATTAAAGTTGTACAACGGCATTTCTCCATATTATTGATGATATTGTTTCAGACTCAGACAATGGTGATTGTATCGTTTTGGTCTTTCTAGATTTTAGAAGAGCTTTTGATACTATCAACCATAATCTATTGCTTGAAATTCTACATTATATAGGACTGTCAAATCTCATGGCAATTCTCTCCTCCAATTATATGGATTTGAAATGCGGAGTACCCCAGGGTTCCATTTTGGGACCGCTGCTTCTTGCTATACATACTTCCTGCCTAGAGATTTGTATAGTTTTATTATAGTTTTCACCCTAGTACGGTAATGGATTCATCTGACCTTATAAATGAGGAACTTGATAGATTCATTAAAGTTGCAGGGGATCACTGTCTTAGTATTGATTGCACTAAATCTAATATTATTCTTTTTGGCAACAAAAACAAACGATATGGGATTTCTCATAGTGTGAATATTGTAAGAAAAAATGAAGTACTTCAAAACGTAAGTGAAGCCAAAAGTTTAGGTATAATATTGGACTCCAATTTAAAATTTGAAAAATACATAAATCAGCTTATTCATAGTGCATACTTCACTTTCAAAACTATATATGGCATTAGATATTTCCTCTGTATTCAAATAAAGTCAAATTTGTATAAGTCATGAATACTGTCCATATTTAATTATACAGATGTACTCTATGATCC
This sequence comes from Leptinotarsa decemlineata, assembly GCF_000500325.1. Lineage (NCBI taxonomy): Eukaryota > Metazoa > Arthropoda > Insecta > Coleoptera > Chrysomelidae > Leptinotarsa > Leptinotarsa decemlineata. The sequence goes on along the minus strand of NW_019290919.1, from coordinate 81,400 downwards.
ATTCTTGTCTGTCCAAAATCAAATAAAAGGCCAGGGCTGAAGTCACCAAAAATTGTAAAAAGTGAAAAAAATAATAGTAGGATGAACCCCATTAGAAAAGGATGGGAATACGATAAAAATGAAAGGAAAAATGAATTACGTGCGATCTGACTTCGAGAAGTAGGAGGGGCTGAGTTTTTAAGAGTAAAAAATGATTTATCTGGATGCACCCTAATTTCCAATCAAAAATTCTCGCGTCAAAGTATCAGCTTTTTTCGAAAAGTGATTGTGATTTTTGTTCGTTCAAATCCCTACTATCTAATGGCGTGAGAAACATATACATTACTATAGTAAATGTTCTCATAAAATGCAAATAATCGTTTTTTTTTTATTCATCAATTTATTTTATTTCATCGAAAAAATGTGATTGCTGCAATTTTATTCAGTTAAAAAGTTTATATACCTAATTCTAATTACATTCATGACATAGAAAACATCATAAAATATAAATATACATGTAAGTCGTATTATTAAATTTAGATACTTCATTCTGATTCAATATCCAGCGTGGTATTAGCCGGGAAAGTACTTGTTTTCCAACAGGCATCTACCAGAAGCTACGGTGTAGGTACTTGGGAGAGATGAATATTTCGAAATTTTATTTCGAAATGATTATTTTCTAGTTTCATGAACTGTCAAATCCATAAGAAGAACTATTATTTCGTACAATCGTGGCTCTTCATGAATATTTCCATTCATTAAAAGATATTTTGAATTCCAGAGTTGAATATAACGAACTACTTTAGATAATACTGAAAATTTCGCAAAAATGATTCCCCAAATTTGTATTTTTTCACAAAATTCCGACACTTCCGACATATACATAAAAAATTCTCGTATCGTTCATGCCGATTAACCAAGTTTTGTAACAAACTCGTCCCAAATACTTTCAGAACGACACAGAATCGTTGTTGATAACAAAGCAAATCACGGATGAATAAACAATGGGGACGTTATTGTCTATAAAACTCCCTCTCAAAATTTCAGACGAACTCGACAGAAATATATGGAGTGTATCGTTCCAAAATCCGGCAATAAAACCGACTTTGTAAGTTCACAGGGGCGGCTCGATTCAAAGACATCTTAGAAAATGTCCTCGGGAGTGATTGAATAAATTTTTGAAGTTTCATTATGAAACATTCACGGTACATAACTAAAAAATTCTATCATAATATGTAAGATAGGATTTTTTTCATATTTTTTCAAGCAATTAATAACCATTTCAAAACTGTTAAATGAATTCAAGGAATGAAAAGTCTCCATCCTGAAAAATGAAAATATTGACAATCTGAATCACGATTTTCAGAAAAAACAATTTGCAATCGATTTATGGAGTAAATGATTTCCAATTCTAAAAGATCATTCAAAAGAAGTCTTTTTTGAACTTGGCCAAAATGGATATTCATGTCAACGATCATTTGAAGGTCAAATTATACAGCAGATATCTTGGATGATGTCAGATGTCATTGATATCAGTTGGTGATTACTTATATTTTATGAGAAGAGTTCATATGAACGTGTGTCTTAATTTCGTTTCCCAGTAGCGGGGTGTCACAGTTTTACTAAAAAATATTGTTCTTTTATGATTAACTCACAATTATTCTCGCTGATTTTGAAAAAACTACGTGTATTTGTTATGAGTAACAAGGGGCATCTCTTCATGAAATCAGATTAGGAATTTTAATTCCAGTGGCGTCGCAGAGGGTTACTTAGATTTGATAGGTAATTAAATCAAAAATAAATTATTTATATCCCTTAATGTTACTGGAGTTTTAATCCCAACATCAAACCCTTATTTTCAACACCTCGACAGGTGTTTAAAACAAAGTGAACATCTTCAAGACGAAGATTAAATTAATTTACATACAATATTGTCCTTATTCATCCTATAGTTACCTCTGTTAGGTACCTGCGTATCATTGTCTTAAATTAATTTTTAATGTTACCTTATCACCTAGTCTTAAATTAATTTTACAATATCGCTTTATCTAACAGTCAGGTAAATCTGATAATAAAATATTGTTTTAACAAGCTAGATAGTATACTATTAGGTATTGGTCCTCCATCGTTATTCATAATATTATTATGTTTACTCATTTCTACACTCTCATAGGCATCTATATGCCTATGCCTTATTTTACTACATATTCAATTTTTACTTCGATTTGAAAATGTTCAAAAATGAACATAAAAAATTTTCGAAGTCCTATCTTTCATTGTTTGATCTATATCGTTCTGTGAGTGAGTGGTCTGCCGTAGATACAAAATAGGTAAATCATCTGAAGGAACAATTCGTTCAGGCCAGTCTCAACTCCCTACACTGTAGGCCAATGGACTGACACCTATCAGAAAACAACTAGTCCCCTGGCTGATACCACGAAGGGCGGTGGATTATATCCGACAGGTGTCAGTGCAGGATTCTTCACTGAAGTTATTCCTGCATATGCTCTTGGCGATACAACTGCTGCAATAGATTTTCAATGATTGGAACACACTTGCAGACCAGTTTCGGGCTGTTTGGCCACTTCTCAGTGCAAGGTAGTTTCTATCATCAACATAAAGTCGATGATTTCCGATGATTGAAAATCGAATTCCTGCAGAGTATTATTCCTCGAACTAGGCTGAAGCGCACAACAAACAAAAGGTTTGTCATCGCCCCATCTGCCTGTAAACGAGGTAACCAATCGCATATCCGAAATTTGATTAAAGGAAATATTTTTTCAATTCAGTGCATTTGTATAAAAAACTTGTCTTCAAACACATTTTTGTATTAATTGTTCAATCTGATAAAAATATCAAACTTGGAGAAAACAGTGGCATACAATGATTTTTACCATACATAAAAATCAGAACACCACCGAAATTATTATTCATGATCCAATTTCACGAAAAGAAGCCTTTTGTTATTGTTAACGAACCTACGTAGTATCATTGAAGTCAGCGGAAAGACTTAGTTGTTAGTAAAAGAACACGTTTATATGAACTTTTTCCATAAATTTTTACATGTGATCACGGCCTGAAATTCATGATAGCATTCAAGATACAACCTGTATTTTATGACATGAGAGTGCTGTTTTCCAAATACCTTATTCGAGGTTATAGTTGTAGAATCCAAGAAGCCCCATTTTTGATGAGCTCCACATCAACATTTGAGGTCATATAAAGGTCATTGTATAGTTTTTACTGAAACTTTTTCAATTATAGGTCCACCAACTACCAATCTCAGTAAAGTAAACTTGCATGTAAAATAGTAAAGAATCATTTTACATTGCAACAATTGATTTTTCGTCTGTGAGCAACATACCAAATTTTGAGGTAGAAGTATGGTTATGTATTCACTACATGTTGATTTACTTCAAAAGTGATTTTTGTCATTTCACGAATTCAAATGTGTTATAAAGAAGATTCGTGTATAAATCCGTAGCTTTTCATTATATCTGGTAAATTGTTGAATGTTGGTCACATTGAAATCCACCAACAGAGTCACTAGATTGCAAATGCAATGCAATGCAATTTTAGAGTGTTTTTCTGTGTTCTCTTTAAATTGCATCGTTATGATTTCACTATTCTGATATAGTCATAGTATGTTTATTGCTCGTGTATTTTCAATTTGGTACAAGGTTTGTATGTAACCGTCCTACGAAGTAACTTCACAATTCTCATGCACAATTTTCAGTTTTGGTATAACATATAATTATTGATTTCATTCGTGATATCACAATGTACGGTAATTTAATCGGCAGTGAAACACCCAGCGAAAACTGTTTTTTCATGAGCGGTCGTAGAACACATTTCAGTTTCAACCCTGCACGATCTGTCCCAGTTCCGCCCCTGCATAACAAATTTTTGAATAGTAATTAATTTCGATATATTAGTCCCGAACGAGAATGATATTCCCGAAAGCATGGCAGGCAAAATCAGTATCGTGTAACGTCACTAATGGCTGAGTTAACCGCTAGTATCAATGATCATTGTCAGAATTGCCACATCCGATGTTGTGTGCGCAGGGTGGATTCGATCTCGTACGGGGTTTCCTGTTGTTTCTACCCAATGAAAGGGGGTGGTGAGAGCGATATAGCAACGACGGGTGGTTCCAAGTATGAGAGATTCCGGCGGAAGATATGGATCATTATCGTCGGAGATCGGGTAAAATATCTATTCAGTAAAATCCATAGAGGCAAGAACTAAATTGAACTATTGACTGAATGTGAAAAGCTTGATGGAGTTTATACAGAAAAAATGAATGAAAAAGTGTAGAGATGTATGGGCAACCTATTTATTTGAATTTTTCAATGTCTTCTGCTATGCGCTCAATAACCTTTTGTTCTGGGTGGATAACTTCCAGGTCAAAAACATGGTTAGTCCCAATTTTGTCAGCCACATAACGTAGCAAAGTCGATCCGTCTCAAGATAAATTCTCGCGAAAAAATATCAGGCCAATTCACCGGTGATTTTGATGATATCACGTGACTTATAGTCTGAGATCCGAATTGGAGAAGACTTTCACTCATCGATGATAGGTTTTTCATATTAACTCTACTATGTTGAAAAATGAATCGCGAATGAGTTAGGTTAGGTTAGATTAGGTTAAGTTAAGTTAAGTAAGGTTAGGTTAGGTTAGGTTAGGTTACATCCATTTGTTAAATAAAGAGAATATATGATATATCAACGTTGAGTTGGCTGATTTTTCCTGGCGTAACTATTCGGCAATTATAAACAGGTGAGTCGATACTAACAATTTTCATCAATCTGTTTGATGAAGAAATCGTGTTTCAAAATAAGTGTTATAGAAAAACCACTTATTTGGATATACGATTTCTTTATAAAACAAATGAATGTAAATTACCAGTATCGACTCACCTGTTTATAATTGTATGTATGTGAAAGCCATTTTCTAGGTTTTTCGACCATGGTCTGCAGGTTTTTATGCTTGACGTTTTATCTATTACTGCGGTAGACATTATCAAAGGCGATGGGGTCACGGTCGCAGTAAGGAGTGTGTACCCGTCTCTCTGAACACATGAGAAATTGTCGACTCGGACAAACCGAGAAATCAGCTATGGCCGAACATACTCTCATCATAGCAAGCACTTACATTATCTCAATCGAAGACAGTAATAGTCGATAAAACTCAAAGTCACTATCCAAGAGTATATAGAGGCAATAGAGATTCAATAGAAAAGAATAGGCAATGACCATCAATAAAATCTGACTACCTGTCCTCACAGGTACGCAAACAAGGTCAGGTATGGGGTAGGAATGACAGGAACAAGGACTCGAGCACCAACTCAGGCACTGCGACCGCAGTAGCAGACAAAACGTCGGACATAAAACCCAGAAAATTGCTCTCTCACAGTTATCTACGGCCGTAAAAGATTACATTTGTTGATGAAGTAATTTTTCGTTACGAACCCGATTATACAGTGTCCTACCCAAAGTATACACCATATGGGGAACTTATTTAATAAGGGTTAAAACTAAACATGCACCAACAAAATACAGTACAACACACGTAATATACGAGTAGCCTTCAAATATTTGATTTTGATACAAAAGAATAAAGTACTCTTATTTTGAAAAATCGCGAGATGTTATTCAGAAAAGTCGTTCAGCATGGAAAAATACATCTAGATTTGAAGTCATGGCCATCTAAGTGAAGTTTCATTTTTTTACCCATTTTTTTTAAATGGGGACTACGAAAAACAAATTTTTGCTAAAACAATGAATAGACAGCATTCTGTATACGACGGTTCATTTTAAAAGCCTGTAATATTACAAATTACACAACCATGGTGTTAATCACGGTCAATTGGTTTTGAAAAGTAAATAAATTTTCAAAGTTTTTGGTGCAAAGTTATTTTTATTTTTTGTTATCACCGAAAATTACTGCGTATTGCAAAAAAAAACTTGATATTCAATAATATCAAATCACCAAACATCAAAATAAAATAGGAACAAACTTATTGATTTCCTGGAGATTTTCTTGTCCAAATTAAGTGTTTTGAGTTGAAATTCCAGAAAATCAGTGAGTTTGTTCCAAAATGCCTATTTTATTTTGATGTTTTGTGATTTGATATTATTGAATATCAAGTATGTTGAGAAGAGTATTTTTTGAATTTTCAATCAACCATGGTCAGGTCAGGATTGAAACATACCCAATCAATAAAATAAACCACATATTTTTTCGATGATGAATATTCACTTATTTGAAGTAATTTTCAACACATCTCATTTTCATTTTAAAATTTTTGCGAATTATTGCATCATAAAATGGTTTTCTTAAGACGTCTGCAACTAGATAGCACATATAAATTATTTTCATTTTTCAGATATTTGGTAAAACATGAAAAACATTATGAATACGAATTATACGAGATTATTTTCTTAGTTGATGAAAATACTATTCTGATCGATACGAAATCTGTATATCTGTAGACTGTTTTATTTTCATAATATCACCAACAGAAAATGAAAAAATATTTGATAGTCTGAACAACCGAAAGTAGGGTTATTCAAATTCCATATTGTGAGCATCATTTCAGAATCATTTCAATGTCAACTATTTTGATTCCTAATGAAATGACTTATAAATTATGTATCAATGGTCGTTATCTAAACGATGTATCATGTTTGTATTCGGATTTTATACTCCTATGTATTTATAATTCAAATATCACATAAAACATAATGCTCCGTTAATATATTCTGAATGAGACTTTTTCACATTAAATGTTCTCTTCATATAAATTAGAAATGTTCCACAAGGAAATGTTTCATTTCCATAATATTAATAATAAGAAATGAACGAATATACAAAGTTCAGAATCATTAATAATCCAAGACAAAAAAGTCTTTGAAGGTCACATTGGAAACCTAGATTTTGGAAATATGATTGAATGATATTCGTGTTAAGACATAAAATTTACATAATTTTCATTTCAGTATTTATTAACAAATAAGCATCGTAGAAACAAATAACATAAGACCAATTTATTTGCTTTGACCTCGCCCCTTGCCACTATTTCTTCAAATATTTTTTGTCCAAAAGTTGCAAAAACTGCAAAAACTTTTTTCAACAAATAATGAAGTAAAATAATCGGTAACATTCATCAACTCAGCGTGTTGAAATATTTCAGACAGAATTAAATCATCATATTGCTCAATTTTGATTTTACGCTGTGTCTTCATATTTCCAATAGAATTTAAATTCAGGATATTCGTTCTCTACTCTTCCATTGATTAGTATAGAATTTCAATGTCAATTTATTCAACACAACACAAAATATATATTTACAGTAATCGAGTACATTGTTAGAGATATATTGTCTGCCAGCGGCTCAGAATTCATCTAAGCATAATATACGCTTGTGCTGTGATTATTCTCTTCCTCTAACTGATAATTGAAAACATATCCTGCATCTTCAATCGAGTCACTTCTTCGTGGTTACCATACATAAAATATTTTTGGATGCGAAAAAGCAAATACAGCATCAAAGAAATCAGCTAAAGATGTTGAATATTAAAGTTATATTTTCAGAAATAAAACTCCTAATATTGATTCTGAATTCACAAAGTTTCTCAATCAACTGAATGTTTTGAGATTATAGCAATTACAAATTTACAAGTAAGTAATAATCACTATTTTGGACAGGTCACTCTAACTTTCAAAATTTTTTTAGGACAAAACACAATCACTACAGGAAAATCCTTAACGCTCTAAGAGCGGTGCCTATGCGAAAGTAGCGATTCACGTTGGATTTGAATTCATTCGGAATAACGTCCTCAGGAAGTTTATTCCACATAAACGTAGTTTTTGAAATGAAAGTATAGTAAATAATTCAATGTGGATGCAAGAAAGTTGTTTCACGTGGTCCTTTTCTTCCGACATGTAAGACATCTATGTCTGATTTGATTTTTAAGAAATTCTCATTCTCAATACACAAATGAAGAAGTTCAAAGTCAAAACTATTTATCAGTTGTTTTATCCCAAAATTAATAATTGAGTGAATTCTCAATTCAATTCAGGTAATTGGAAATACATTTTTACATTTTGTTTAATATTTTTTTTACATTTTGTTTAATATGATTCCTCTAGCGATATTTACAGTTAGGAAAATTAATGCCTGTCTTCTGAAAGTTATCTTTTGAAGGATCATATTCCTATTCTAACAATATATCGTGGAGCAGAGATAAGATTAGGTGTACATAGAATATAGAATGTGTCCGATTTCCTTGTTTTATACACATCTTAGGCTTTCATTATGCTTGGGTATGAGAGGAGTGGAACAATTGATAGAATAATGTTCCTGTTTAAAACAGGGGAATAGTTTACAACCTATGGGTGTTTTTGTGAGGATTAGTAATTGGGAGATTATTTATTTGTATATTTTTTGCAATAGAAAGGTATATATCTAAACAAAATACCTGTATTTCCGAAGTTACTCATATTCTGAACATTTACTCTCACAGTAGAATTCCATTTATTTCTATTCAGTAAATGTCGTCACAAACAATAATCCCAATTGTTTTTGTTTCTCTTATTCTCATTAGTGAATTCTCCAATTTTCACATTTTCAGACCCTCTTTCCGGTCGAGCCAAAATAAAACCACCTGGAAATCGTCACGTTCAACCATTCCGGAGCGGTCAAGTGAAATTATTTTAGCGTCCAAGTTTACGCGGATAGTTTGAGTTGTAAAGTTTCAGAGCACTCGTGTAAAACCAGCGTAGCATTTCATCTCGCAATTTTAAAGGTCCGTTTGACCAGCCCGACCACTGGAAATGAGCCGTTTGGCAACGGATCGCTGAAAGTGCTACTGGATTTTGTTATTTCCCTCAGTTTTTGCCTTGTCTGAATTCAGTCGAGCGTAAAAAGAATTCACACTGACGTGACATTTCGGGACTGAGTATTGATTGTAAAATAAAAAATCTCGATCTATACTTTGCACTGAACTGAATATAGTTAAAGGATCCGCTCAATGATACCAGTCCACAATGCACCGCTTCTTTTCCTTCAGCAGACCTTTCGAAATCTTTGTTTGACAATGTGACCTACTCTATGACAGGGAATTGAAATATCATGAAGAAAATAAATATATCTATAGTACCTGCTCATGTGTTGAAATATCTGGTCTTTATTTCCACAGTATTAACAGCAGCAGCATCTCTATTGTTTCTAGAATGAAGTTTCTGATAAACTATACGACAGACACCTATAAACAGCGTTGAGAATTATATACACATAGTCGAAGTGTACCAAGGTCAATATTGGGCAACACTTAGTTGCAGGAAAGAGCACAAATGTACGGAGTGATCAGCAGAAACATTGGTCAACTTCACCAAGGCGACAACTGAAGCAACTTGCGTATTTTTCAATTTCTTAGTATAAAATGAGAATAATTTCATGAGTAAATGTGACAACAACCAAAACGAGAAGATTTTATTGACAAAGTTCTCAGAAATGTAAACCACCGACACGTATTTCTGTAATTGCTGAGGAAAATTGGAACATCTGGCGAGAACTGAATTCAGTCAAAACACTTTTTCCACAACAGAACTGAAACACTGTCACCCAACACGCGGTTCGCTAATCAAGTTTACATCATCAGGAGATGACTATAAGTAAAAGCGTTCGCAACACTACGTATTGTCGCGACCCTGAGGAGTCGCGACTAATTCACTAACTCCATTTATTTTGATCCAGTGACTGGTTTTAAAAATGACAAAACAGATAGTTACAAAAATAATTTCTGTTACAAGTCAAACAAAAGCACAATAAAAAATGTTTTATACTATAATATAGTTCAAAAAGAAACACTTTTTCCAATCACCAGAACTTCAGCGCGTTTCACCAACTAAGTTGGTGGTAAAACTATTTTCTATTTATATCTAACAGGGTACACTTTCGTTCTGAGCCTTTTTGAAAAATAGAAGATTATACCTGAATTTACGTCTCCAAATAAATTTATCTACTGAATCTGGAGAATACTGGTTGCTTTCAGCAATGTTCCTGATGATATTTTTCTCGAGTTCGTAATTTCCTCAACTCAAGGGAAACGTAACGAGCCTACGGACATTAAAGTTCAGTCCTACTATTTTATGTTGTGAAGAATGGTGTGAGCTATGAAGAATATATCTGAAAGCCTGGGGATTTTTCCTGTAGACATCAAATTCTAAACCCTGGTTACTTCTCATCACTAAGACATCCAACAATGGATGCTTTCAATATCATGAGTAAACTTAATATTAGGGGATCTGTTATCAAGAGTTGAAACAAAAACCTTCCAAATTTAATTCCTTTGAATCAAAAATCATCTACATATCGGATCCAAGTCCTTGGAGAGTAATCTGACTCATCTTCTGCTTCCAATTCAAATCTGCTTATGAACAGATCAGCCATGAAGGGTAACAGTGAGTTTATCTCTGCCATGTCTTCATGCTGTATATAGAAACAGTTGCCAAACCGAAAGCAATTCTGCTCCATGCACATTTTCAGTAATTGTATGCAGTCTTCGATTATCTCTCCTCTGAGACCATCGACTCACAGAAGATACCTTAAATATTCAATAGTTTTTGGTATAGGGACATTAGAAACAATACGGACAGATCAAATGATACTGAAATTTTTTCCATCTCGCAACTTTACATCCTTAAGATGTGAGGACTGTGAAATAAAAATATCTCAGATTAAGCGAGTCATTTTCCAATTCCAAACAGCCAATTGTTTACCCTGTTAAAATTTACGTGAACTTCCACAAGAAAATTTGATATGAAATTAGAAAAATAGAATCAAATATTAATATAGTTTTAAAGTTATGAATTAGTTTTATTCATCTCCTGAAGACGGACGATGGTGAAACAGGCGTCTAGGAGAGTATTGAAGATCTGTCATTTTCCAATTCCAAACAGCCAATTGTTCACCCTGTTAAAATTTACGTGAACTTCCACAAGAAAATTTGATATGAAATTAGAAAATTAGAATCAGATATTGATATAGACGAGTTTTAAAGTTATGAACTAGTTTTATTCATCTCCTGAAGACGGACGATGGTGAAACAGGCGTCTAGGAGAGTATTGAAGATCTGGTAATTGGAAGATGTGCCTGTTTTTTTCCATCCATTGTTGCTGACTTTTGATGCAATCCAATAAACTAGGTTTTGATATGAGGAGAGATTCAATTTCCAAAACTCATATACCTGCACCTACAAAAATCTCACTAATCATCATCAGTACGATGTAGCCAAGTGCAAAAGTGAGCAGAACTTGTTGCAAAATGTTGGTGACTCCGTATGTTAGTGTATAATAAATGAGAGCCAACTATTTTCCTTTTTGAATGATATAATCAGTTAAGTACGATGGAGGACTATTAATAGTTCGGGAACTGGCAACACTAACGTTAATAGGTAAAATGTAGCAACACCATACTAAAATTTGACATTTTTTAGCATAAACGTATATTACTGGAGTTTTCCCCAACACCAAACCATTATTTCAACACCTCGACCCGTGTTTGGATCACCAAGTAATCATCTTCAAGAGGAAGTTTGATCTTCCTCTTGAAGGGAAAGAGGAAATTTGATCTTCCTCTTGAAGATGAACACTTAGTGTTCGAAACACGTGCCGAGTTGTTGAAGTAGGAGTTTGGTGTTGGAAAAAACTCCAGTAATATGCATTACTACACCAAAGGTTCCAAACAGTGCATCACAAGAGCATAAACGTACTCACAACGTTTTGATGTACAAGTGCTATTTTTTTGTTCACGGTGAGTTAAAAAATCAATTTAATAAAAAAAAATGCAAATTTCAAGAGAAGAGTTTTCGTTGGATTATTTTTCACAATTTTCGACGCGGATTTTCCCAACAGGAATATGTCGATGAAGTCAGTTGTTTATCTGGCGATGAAGCATCATCAAAAACCACAGTATATCGCTGGTATAATGAATTCAATCGTGGTCGTCCAAAATCGGTTGTTGTGCCACAACCGATTTTGCGTTTGCTGATTATGCAAGATCCTCATGTGATATATTGTAAGATTGTGAGATAGTGGCATCCTTGCACATTCGTTTCACTTCAATACATTCGATTTTGCATGAACACTCAGTTGTAAAAAAAATTGTTCTCGCTGGATTCCTCATAATTCATCAATCGCTCAAAAAAGGCTCGCGTCAAGAGGTGTATGGAAATGATTAAAAAGTTCTATCTTGGTGTTTCAAAAGACTTGTCAAAAATAATGGATATATTCATATGAGCCGTAAACGAAACAGCAATCGACCGTGTGGGTATTCCAAAACGAGCTTAATCCAACAAAAGTTGTTCGTGGAAGAAGCACAGCGAACAAATGGTCGTCTGTTTCTTCGGACGAATGGGTCATGTGGTCACTGTTCCGCTTAAGCAACGTAGAACGGTCAATTCTGAGTGGACTACCATTTGTCTGTCAGAGAAATTCGCAAAAATAATCGCCGATGACGAATCATTCTCCATCATGACAACGCGAGCTCTCACACATCTCGTCAAATAGGTGAATTTTTGAACTGTCGAAACATCGAATTGATGACTAATCCTCCATACAGTCCTGATTTGGCACCCGATGACTTTTTCTTGTTCCTGAATATCAAAAGTAAACTGCGTGGTCAACAATTTACAAGCGCCGAAGAAGCAGTTCATGAGTTCAAAAACCATGTTTTGGGGATGTCTCAAGAGGAATGGAAAAACTGCTTTGACAAATGGTTTGAACGGATGCAACCGTATCCCTGTCGCAGTAAGTGATTTCTAAAACACCTCAATGCCATGATATTACCAGATAATAGTTAAAATTAGGATATTTTTTGTAATGGTGAATGTTAAAGATGACTTCATAAATGAGAAACTACGAATAATCGAGATATCAAATTTCTGATTGTAAAAATCTAACAAATATTGTTTCGAATTCAAACGTTTCAAAAATGAACATATTTCTTTCTTTTAATTTTTGTCTCAAGTTGGAATCAGGCGTTACATATTTTTCTCCCCGGAACAGCATAATACTGAAAATCCGCGTTCTCCTACTCTTTTTCATTCATTATTCAAAATTTGTCCTGTTTCTCGTAACTACAAGCTACCTCTCAGATCCTCCCTTGTTTTCGTCAGACGTGTAAACCACAAATCTCTCGTATTCACCCCATTGTTTTTCTCTGACTTCCCGCTGTTTTCTCATCCGAACCACTGACAAGGCATATTTCAATGCTTGTAATTGGAAACGACAGCAGTATCGAATTCCAGTCGATCAAAACGTCGAAAGCAATAAGTATTTGAATAAAAAAATCCCTCAACAGCAATATAATCTGCGTTATCGCTTCGAGCAGAGGCGTAACATATTCACTTTTATACGAAAAGTATGACACTTTTTTTTATTTTTAGTCAGTACCAGTAATTTTTTTCAAAAATATCCTAATTATAAATGTGAGTTGTCACAATTAATGTCATTTATTGAATTGGGATTTGTATACCATGTATTTTTCATTAAAAGTCAATTTAACATTTATATGTATGAAAAGCGATTCTATTGAGACCACTTAGTTGAAATCTATTGTTACGTTTTTCCACGTGGTTTAACCAACAATTGACCACACTGAATAATCAAACTTAATTTTATTTCACTTTGAAACATTTCAACTGAAACTATTATTCGAATGTCTATCGCCTTACTAGATCACTTCGCGTACCGCACTGTAACAACCACTTGACTGTGTCGATATCCTCGTGGCTAGCCTTTAAATATCGTAATCGAATACCGTAGACATTTCGCCGATGTTCCGTTGAAATCGGTAGCATTATTCTCGCTGCTTCTAGAGTGCCAGGGAGTCATCGTACATTCGCGCGCTCTTAGCTACGCCACGTTTATTTTATGGTTACCAGTGGCGGCCGGCGTTATTTTCTTTCGGGCATGATTTCCAACACTATGTTCCATATTCCGATAATAGGAGTCCTTGGTGTTTTTCCTATCGTTGAACTTCAGGATCATAATGACTTAAAAATGCTAAAACCCGTGGTGAAATAGGTATAGAAGTTGTCATTTTTAATAAATTGATTGATTTAGCCGTTATTACTACGTGGTAGGATATCATTAACCTCTTCAGGGACGAATTAATTGATTGAAAGAAAGATCATGGCAGAATTTTTTTACGCTTTTAATATTGATGAATTATTACAGAAAAATGTTGAAAAAAATTCATAACGTTTTTTTAGTCTTGAAATTTGAAAAACTCAAGCGTACACATATGTGGCCAGTGAGCAAATGTGTCACTCATGAAAAGACTGCATGCATTCGGGACAAACACTTTCTTTACATTTTTGACATGCATATCTTGTTCTGCGTTTGCAGTTTTTCTCGTGACAACGTGGTAGATTTTTATATTCCCTCTTCTCAGGGTAATGGCCTTCTCCATCATGGCGAACTTCCACTGCCACTTTGGTCCAAGCTTTCTTTTTCACACATCTCGGAGTGTCAGTTGANGAAGATACCAACACAATTACATGTTTCTAGTGATGAATAATTAGCTAACAAGTTCTCGAAACACTTACCTATTTTTATTTCTTCAAAACTCAATTATATTGCTGACGAAATGAAGAGGTAAATTGGTGAATATAACCTCAAAACATGCAGGAACCCTCCTAGCCGGCAACAGGTAGTATGAAGCGAATCTGACTCATATTGCATATGCGTAATAAGGAAGAAAGGCAAAGGGCCACAACTGTTGCCTCTGGGCACATTTGAACCAATAATATTATGATGTAAATCGACTTTGAACAAAATGTACACATATATGCTTATATCCCTCAAGAGGTTAAGAAAAATGAGAAATGAAATTTTTTATGTTTTTACCACTTTTAAGTTCAAACCCTCATTTTTCATGTAGTCATTTTTGATTCGTTTCACTCATTGGAGATGATTTTTTGGCCCAATATTCATTTAATCCTAATGGCGTAGTAGCAAATAAATTTCGGCAAATTAGAGACCCTTTTACGAATTTTTCAATAACGGTTAACTCAAAATTCATTACAAAACCCAAAACATAATCGCCATTTTTCCACCGTGGCCCTCTTCCTCTTGGATAGACAGTATAGGTATCGCGTATCTTCAGGTGTTGCATGCGAAGTTCCAGTGAATATGATATGGTTTCAGAAGGATGGAACACCACCACCACCGGCAATACCTCGATACAGATTTGTATGACTCAAAAGAACGAATGACGATTGCGATTAGGATGGTCACGCCTCAAATGTTGAATAATGTTAGAAAACAGTTTTATTTGAGAATTATTTTATCTTAATTGTTGAAATAAACTTGAAAGCGATAACATTTTTGAATAGAGAATGAAGAGACCTTTCAAACGATATATCACAAACCTATACTTCCCATTTAAACAATTGAATTGGGGGTTGTACCTGTCATTCGAAGGGGGTTGAAGGTAAGGGTGGCATTTTTACGTTAAAGAATATCAAATTATAATTTACATTTGACGTTTTTCGGGATTTTTTTAATTATGTACATTAACCGAAATGATGAATTTATTCCATTCCATTCGCGTGCTGGGCGATTTTCTGCTATCGAAGAAGCGGATCAAAGAATTTGCATAAAATTTTGTGTAAAAAATAGAGATAGTGGTACAGGCTTTTCACAGAAAGTCGAGAAGATATGAATGACGACGCTTGCCCTGGACGCCCCAGTACATCTACAACCGATGAAAATATTGAGAAAGTGAAGAAAATTATTCTGCAGAATCGGCTGCTGGGCATGTCGGCATATCGGTTGGCTCATGCCATGCAATTTTTTAGTAAATTTTGGGCATGAAGCGTGTGGTAGCGAAATTCGTTTCAAACATTGCTAAATTTTAATAAATCCTCACATGAGCATCGCTCAGGAATTGTTTAATGATGTCAACGGTCATCCAAATTTGTTTGGAAGGATCATACCTGGTGACGAATCGCGAGTACATATTTATGTCATCGAAACCAAAGTCCAATCGTTCCAATGGAAGAGCCCACGAGAGCCAAAACCAAAATAACCATGCCAAGTTCGACCAAATGTCAAGGCTTTGTCCACTGTCAGATTGCCGTGGTGTAGTTAATCAGTAGTTATGACCACATGTAGTTATGACCACATGTATGTAGTTATGACCACATGTAGTTATGACCACATGGTCATACAGTCGATAAAAAGTAATATCTTGAAGTTATGCGCCGCTTGCGAGAGGTAATACAAAGAAAACGTCTTGAATTGTGGAGGAACCATGCATGGCTTTCGCATCACGATAATGCACATACTCACTCGTCATCATATCATATCTCAGCCACTGTGATTACCAGATTTGGCCTCCCGCGACTTTTTCCTGTAACCAAGATTGAAGAGACCCATGAAATAACGTCTTTCTGCGACCGAATCGCTAAGAGAGCTCAAGGACATATTACAAAGTACATATCAGAATTGCAGATTTAGAAAAAAAGTGTATTCGTGGGGGACTACTTTGAACGGAAAAAATATAAATTGATGAATGAATAAATATTTTTTGAGAAAATTCACTTTATTCTTTGAATAGACCACGTAAATCGCAGCACTTTCTGAAATTTCTCTCAATTTCAGTCTCGATGCAATAACCTAAAAAATCAGATCCAACGATTCTCTATCAGAAATCCAGTACATAACGCATACCCTACTTCAGGTGTCCTGAAGGACGCCCCATCACTGTGGGGTGTTTGCTTTCACTTTGATATCCTAACATATCGACCTTCCCTTGTATTGACACGAATGAGAAGCGTAAACAAGGATGAGTTAGAGGTTGGTGTCTGCTCGATATATGGCTGCCTCAGAACATGTTTACGATGTCCCTAGTCGCTTGTATGATACCGCATGGAGTATGAACATTGGCGGATCATGAGAAAATGAGAAAAACAATTACGGATAGTTCATTTCTAAACTGCTAGTTGATGTGCTTTCCTGAGTGTCATGCAGAGTATTCAAAAAACATTGGGGTCTAATTCGTAGTTAACAGAAATGACTAAAACGCTTACAGTTAGTTCTTCACTGATATATAACAAATCATCATCTATCTTCTTAATGCCTGTGCAAATGAAACACACAATAAAGAATCAGTGACTTGAAGAAAATAAATTGCCAATAGTTGTCATTCCATTCAAATAAAGGTTCGAGCAATGAAAAAAACTATTCAATCGTGAAATTTGCTTGCGATTGATTCAATAGTTCAAAGAAGTTATTCTTAGCGAGATATTTCACTAGTTTGGACTTCCATTGTCTAATATATAATATGTAAATAAATTTCGGCAAATTAGAGACCCTTTTACGAATTTTTCAATAACGGTTAACTCAAAATTCATTACAAAACCCAAAACATAATCGCCATTTTCCACCGTGGCCCTCTTCATCTTGGATAGACAGTATAGGTATCGCGTATCTTCAGGTGTTGCATGCGAAGTTCCAGTGAATACGATATGGTTTCAGAAGGATGGAACACCACCACATTACCAAGTTAATGTCCGGCAATACCCCGATACAGATTTGTATGACTCAAAAGAACGAATGACGATTGGGATTAGGATGGTCACGCCTCAAATGTTGAATAATGTTAGAAAACAGTTTTATTTGAGATTAGGATTTCGGTAACCACATGATTTTAATTTATTTTATCTTAATTGTTGAAATAAACTTGAAAGCGATAACATTTTTGAATAGAGAATGAAGATACCTTTCAAACGATATATCACAAACCTATACTTCCCATTTAAACAATTGAATTGGGGGTTGTACCTGTCATTCGAAGGGGGTTGAAGATAGAAGTCGAGAAGATATGAATGACGACGCTTGCCCTGGACGCCCCAGTACATCTACAACCGATGAAAATGTTGAGAAAGTGAAGAAAATTATTCTGCAGTATCGGCTGCCATGCAATTTTTTAGTAAATTTTGGGCATGAAGCGTGTGGTAGCGAAATTCGTTTCAAAAATTGCTGAATTTTAAAAAATCCTCGCATGAGCATCGCTCAGGAATTGTTTAATGATGTCAACGGTCATCCAAATTTGTTTGGAAGGATCATACCTGGTGACGAATCGCGAGTACATATTTATGCCATCGAAACCAAAGTCCAATCGTTCCAATGGAAGAGCCCACGAGAGCCAAAACCAAAATAACCATGCCAAGTTCGACCAAATGTCAAGGCTTTGTCCACTGTCAGATTGCCGTGGTGTAGTTAATCAGAAGTTCCACCACATGGTCATACAGTCGATAAAAAGTAATATCTTGAAGTTATGCGCCGCTTGCGAGAGGTAATACAAAGAAAACGTCTTGAATTGTGGAGGAACCATGCATGGCTTTCGCATCACGATAATGCACATACTCACTCGTCATCATATCATATCTCAGCCACTGTGATTACCAGATTTGGCCTCCCGCGACTTTTTCCTGTAACCAAGATTGAAGAGACCCATGAAATAACGTCTTTCTGCGACCGAATCGCTAAGAGAGCTCAAGGACATATTACAAAGTACATATCAGAATTGCTTCGAGATTTAGAAAAAAAGTGTATTCGTGGGGGACTACTTTGAACGGAAAAAATATAAATTGATGAATGAATAAATATTTTTTGAGAAAATTCACTTTATTCTTTGAATAGACCACGTAAATCGCAGCACTTTCTGGAATTTCTCTCAATTTCAGTCTCGATGCAATAACCTAAAAAATCAGATCCAACGATTCTCTATCAGAAATCCAGTACATAACGCATACCCTACTTCAGGTGTCCTGAAGGACGCCCCATCACTGTGGGGTGTTTGCTTTCACTTTGATATCCTAACATATCGACCTTCCCTTGTATTGACACGAATGAGAAGCGTAAACAAGGATGAGTTAGAGGTTGGTGTCTGCTCGATATATGGCTGCCTCAGAACATGTTTACGATGTCCCTAGTCGCTTGTATGATACCGCATGGAGTATGAACATTGGCGGATCATGAGAAAATGAGAAAAACAATTACGGATAGTTCATTTCTAAACTGCTGGTTGATGTGCTTTCCTGAGTGTCATGTAGAGTATTCAAAAAACATTGGGGTCTAATTCATAGTTAACAGAAATGACTAAAATGCTTACATTTAGTTCTTCGCTGATATATAACAAATCATCATCTATCTTCTTAATGCCTGTGCAAATGAAACACACAATAAAGAATCAGTGACTTGAAGAAAATAAATTGCCAATAGTTGTCATTCCATTGAAATAAAGGTTCGAGCAATAAAAAAAACTATTCAATCGTGAAATTTGCTTGCGATTGATTCAATAGTTCAAAGAAGTTATTCTAAGCGAGATATTTAACTAGTTTGGACTTTCATTGTCTAATATATAATATGATTTGAAATCCTGAAATAACTAAAAAAGAAGAATTAGAAATAAATAGCTGTAAATAACAATTATATTAAGCAAAAAACCTGAAATGAAATAATAGTGAAATGAAATACTAGTAAAAATAAAACAATTGAACAAAAATTAAAAATAAAGAAATACAAAATGAAAATAAAGATACAAATGAAAAAGTTAAGAGATTTCAAGCCAAGTTAGTTCACGACGTTTCGTGGATACTAACAATCGCTACTATACTGGATACTAACTAACCGCTTCATCAACTCTTAGATATTAGTAATTTCCAGTGGCATTTTGTTTTCGAAATTCAAATAAATAATTTGGAGGAAATTGCCTCAACAATTCTTGAACTGATCTCTCTACGGAAAATAAAGGCGTTCAGCTTCTTCATGAAACTCGTTGAGATCAATAATATTTATTCTAAAAAAAATGTTTTTTACAAAGTTCAACTAGACATATCCCCAATGAAAGTAATCACGGAAACATTTTTTGTTCATCTTTGCAATCGGATCATAAAATGATTTCGGATTTAGTTCCTACAGTCAATTGAATTTTTGCATTTCGTGATTCCTCTTTTATTCCTCTTATTTTTCGAAAAAAATCATCAAAATATTTCCATAGATTTTCAATTTAGTTAAAGACATTTCTAGTCAGTTTTTTATTTATTCCTTTATTGATTGTTTTTCAAGGAGTAGCTGAATCGTTACCATTAATTGTTATTCGTTTTCTTTAGTAATTGTGTTTTGCTTTAATGGTTTTTATTTCTAGCAAGTTTCTATGCTCTATATTCTGATCGCGATTCGTTATTTGAATTTTTTTACACGTCTTGTATAGATCATTCTTCATGCCAATGTATTTTATTATATCATTTGTCATCCACGTATTTCTCTATTCATCATTATGTTTCAATATTATTTGTACTTCTTGCAATTATGTTTTCGATTTTATCAAAAAATACATTTGTATTTATTCCTCATTTGCAGATTCAAGAACCGATGGTCAGATACATAAGTCATGGACCAATGATTGATTACTAGAACTTGACCTCAAATCCTTCACAAAATTGATCTGTGCAAGATTTAGAATTCCGAAACATTCTTATGTAGTTAGTGATATGAGATTTAACCATACATACTCAAAACATTCATCTAGTTTTCAATTGTTTTATTTGTCAGTATTGGTGATATAAATTTTAATGTCATCTGTAGTGAGATGCATTTCATTTGTTTCATTTTTCGAATATTCAGCGAGTCCTTAATTAAATTTGTTGATATCACTAGATGGAGGTCGAGTTCAGTTGCATTAATACAAAATGTCACTTCTATCAAATCATAATCAGAGATTTTACATATTCAGTAACCAAATTGAATATCTCTCTCTACATGTATAACATTTCCATCATTATCATTACGCTTTCCATGGTTGTATTATGTCATATCTATCAAGACAATACAACTTTGAATCTTCACTGGTAGATACTTTTTGTAATTTGTAATTATTTGTAAAGGCATTCTATTCGGTAATAAAATATCACATGATACCTATTTATGATATGAGTGTTAAAAGTAAGGTTTTATTTTGTGAGTGAAAAAGTTTCACGAACAAAATAAAACTTACTTTTAACACAAAAATCATACAAAGTTTTTTGTACAACTGTCCTGTTTTCATAATAAAATAGATAAATTAATTATTTCTATAGAAACACATTTTGTTTAATGTCTTGCATAATGAAGAACAATAGTGAGGAATTGTGTGTTCCTGACGATATTGAAGAGGCTACAAAAAGAGCTTCAATTGAATTGTTATTTGTTTATTGCTATTTGGTCGAAAAAAATCGTGTTAGAAATACTTTTAACGCTAGTGTTAAAACTATTTTCAACACGCTACTTTGTAAATATCATCTTTTAACACTATTGACAACTATTGAAAATGTCACTTTTAATGACCGTTGCACAAAAAAACTCGTTTATGATGCGAGATTATAATCATTTCAGCATTATAGCATTATAGCATTAGTTTCATAATATACTATTATTTTTGTCCTAATCAGAAGAAGACTCATTTTTTCCAAAGGTATTCAAACTTCTTCTTTATTTTCCAACTTTAATAGACGTTACTATGTAACGTGTTACTATGTAACGCTCAATATGGTAAAAAATTAGGCTCAACATCTACAAATATCAAACTTCATGTCGGCTTCATGAATCATTTAGCCCAATATATTTTTATTATAACACGATCTCCACAATAATAGCAAATACTCAATCGTGATCAAGTGACCTGAGTATGTTCAGATTAAATGGGGATTTATGGTCCAATGATCTGTTAAACTGAATTGATGGATATTGGTTCATATTACTGGCATCATTTCCACATTTAGAATTGAAGCATATATTGGAATAATAATGCAGTCGAGATGGGATGCGGAAAAACCCTTGATTATTATTCGAAAGCATAGAATTCATGAATTTTTTTTATTATTTTACTGGAAATGTTCAAACCGTTATATTACTTCCACTTGACGCACAAAAAGTAAATCAAAGTTTTCAATGAATTATTTTTTATGGAACGAATAATTAAAAAAGAGCTGACGAGATCAGCAAAAATTCCCCGAACATCTCATTCTTCTTTAAAATAATGGAATAAATTGGTTTTCAACCTCAATAATGTTTTGTACTTAAAAAACTCGGAACAACGGTTACTCAATATAAACGTGATATAAAACGAATCGATCGCATTTGTGATCGTAAAGAATTATTTCCAGTTGATTTGATTCAACACGATAAGAAATGATTCAATAAAAATTATTAAAGATATCTTATGTATGAGAAGAAACTATTGATCTTGTTGAGCAGGGAATATTCCAGAAACGTGTTTGGTGTACCAGAAAGTGCAAAACTGCTGCAAGGTGTTTGGTGTTGGCAACTCTTGAGGGCTGACAAAGATATAGTTGTCAAAAAAAACCTTTAAACGGTCAGTAATAGTAACATTACCTAAAAATAATAGCATCAATAATGCGTTTGTTAACACAAGAAACTGGAATGATGGCAAATATTGATTTTCGAGAATCATTCTTAGCAGGACAAGGGGCTACTGTCAGTAATAGTGGTCGTGTGAAGCGAGAGCATCATTATTTCATCATGACTCAGTTCAAGAACATCACAGGTTTCAAAAACAGCCGTACTTATTGAAGCCGGTAAACTTGCAACTGAAAACTTCAAATTATCGAAGCTTCTTCCCGTGACTAGGTATCTCAGAGGTGAAGCCAATCTTTCATTGATTGGTAAACTGTACTGCATAGCCGTATTTTTTCGTGATAGAATTGGTTTGACCATTCGCAATAATTTATTGAAAGTGTCTTCGTTCATACGAAAATATTTTTTATAATCAATTATTATAAAATCAATTTATTTCTTTCAAAAAGTTTTTATTTTTATCTTTGTTTTATAGTCATTTCCTTCGTATCACTTATTTCCTTCAGTAACACTAAATGT
>NW_019290919.1:6346-58372 GCF_000500325.1 Leptinotarsa decemlineata | reverse complement strand
TTGATAAATTAGTATTGTATTCATGTATATGTGTATGTATGTATGTATGTATATATGTATGTGTATTGTATGTATATAGGCAGATATAAAACTGTAACAGGCTTGTTAATAATATTAATATGTCTCGTTAGTGGGATTTATTCCTGTTTGGACATAAACAATTTTTTTTTAATTTCTTCTTCTTTCTTAGTTCTTTCAGGGATTTCAAATTATTTTACATAATATCAGACAATGGAAGTCTGAACTAACGGAATTCTACACATGGATTGTTCAGTGTACATATTTTTCTTCAAAAACAGTGAACACTCAGACTGAATAATGCAATAATGCGCCTTTGTGAAGTGCTGGACTACTGTAGGTCGACCACTTTGGGGCTTATCTTCGAACCTAAAATCTCCTGAACAAAATTTCGCAAACTCAAGTCAAAGCGCGTTCATTAACACCATCATTGCCTAATGCCTGGGAAAAAATGAGCAGCACCAATTAAAAGTACGGGAATCTCTACCGATCAGTATACACTACGACACAGTATAATAAATATTTATTGAGATATGGAGCTACAGAACATATTAAATCGAAACGGATAAAACTTTTGAAACAACCCAATATCAATTGACATCGTCCTTATAAAATACGTATTGATCGATGTTGAACAACCTACACCGCTATTTGCCCTTCGGGACTTTTTATTCGACCCATGTGCATACCGATATCGTTTTGCAACCCGAAATTTATGGTAACTACTATGTCCCAATTTCAATTATTATTCCATGCGAATTCGAATTTTGTTCATTCGTTCCCAAGCGCTTTTTTCAGTTTTCCCCAGATGAATGAATGTGGTTCACATATGAGAATGAAATACTGAAATCTTACATTATACTAAGTTGACTTGAAACTCAGCATCTCAATATACTCGCACCTAACGAGAAGTATTGCTATCATGATACAATACTAGACACCGTTGTCATAGTTTATGTCAGTACTATTAGACTGGTTCGTGAATGAAACATTTGAAGATCAATTCTGAGTAGTAAGACAACTCCCGTTACGAAGAAGTAATCAATGGGGTCGATCAAAAAATCAAATTCCTCATATCACAGATAAACGAAGGTTTCATTGGCGGTTAGTTGCAAAACTGACGTTTTACACTGAATGAGGTATAATAAAAACACGTCTCATTTGTCGAAGAGAATGATTTTTTCGATATTCTTTCAGATTAAACATTTTGTAACGAATTGAAGAATTAACTGTCTTAAACAAATTTATTTTAACAATACTTCACTATCACAACTAATTTATTTACACCACTCAGTAACTAACGCTTAATTTATCTTCACCGTTTGTTAACCGCTCAATTCGCTTTCTTGGTACAGACTACTCTTCGGGACGAAGAGTGAATTTACGAAGTTTTCACTGGTTGTTGACGAGAGCACTTATACTGTTGATACAGATCAACTAGCTGCTTCTATACGAGGTATTAACAGTAACTTTGAAATAACTGTTGAAAGAACTATTAAAGTGCGTTCTATTGATAGGTACTATCACATCAAGTGATATTTATTCTGCAATTGAAGATTTGATACCAGAATATGAACTCGACTTCAATGAACTTAACAGCACTACTACGGAAGGAGCAAAGGACTAAATCACCGACAGTCCAGGCAGTTTTTACAAGATTTGGACGAAAAGTTTTTTGATGTCCCTTATTTCACCGAAGTTCGTTGGCTCAGTCGAGGAGGAGTTTTAGAAAGATTTTTTGCATTGCGTGACCCTATTCAAGCTTTCATGTTAGAAAAAGCCGACCCAATTGATTTTGACAATGACTAGTGGATTGATTGTGCCTTTCTGGTAGATATGAATTAACACTTGACTGATCTGAAATAACAGGGTAAAAATCTAATTGTCACTCAGATTTATTGAAGCCTTCGAAACAGAGTTGAGGCTGTGGGACAATCAGGTAAAAAATCAAACTTTGGATCATTTCCGGCATTTAAAATCATTGGCCTTGTATACCCCTTCCTGACTGGGGTATTTCATGAACAAACTGTTCATTTTAACAAACGTAGTGAGCCTTCACTCAACCGAGCGACTGGGCCTTCTGAATAGAGTGGAGGTCGTCTATAGTGTAATCTACAGCTTCCCTAACTAATGGATTATCATGAGTTTCCGCTAACTCGAAAACTCTCTGATTCCCCGACTGAATGGACTGCTGTATAGTTAACAGCTTCAAATCTCTGCGGATTGCTTCATTCTGCACGAACCATGGAACATTCACCAGCATCCTGATTAGTTTGTTTTGCAACCTTTCCAAAATGGAGAGGTTTGACGGAGCGGTTTGTCCCCAAGCGCCTGAAGCATACATAATGACAGGCTTGAACATCGTATTGTATAATGAAATCTTATTTTTAAGATTGAGCTTGGAATTTCTGTTGATCAGTGGATAGAGTTTGACTATCCTCATTTGTACTTTGCTCTTGATATAATCGATGTGATTTACCCAGGTGAGTCGGCGGTCTAACCAAAAACCAACGTTAAGTTGGAACTGACTCTTCATTGTATATGCAAAGGCCAACGCCTTCTCGGCGAGGGAGTAGTAGATGCCGCGCTGTCTGTGAAGAGGGGAGGGAGCGGTTTTCCTCTTCTCGAGCCTACGGGTGACTCGCCATAGCTCATCATCCCCAGGTTCGAGAGATTCCAAACACTTGCTCCACCTCTCGTTTCTTTAGTCAGTGGTGGCCTGTTTAACTTGGTTGGTCATCCTGCTAGCCGCAGCCTTGTCTCCAGGGTACAGAGTCCGCTGATAAACTCATCTGAGTCGATTTCTCTCCCGGATAAGGTTCTTTATCCTGGGAGGAAAATCATCGTAGCTTCACAGAGGACACTCTGTCCTGGTTATGGCTGCGCGAAAAGCGTTGTTCACAGACAATTCGAAATCCGCCACTGCCGCGTCGAGACCGTTCCGAGTTCGAAGCGCATCTCGGTCCGTACGTGTTTCCACTAAATGAGCCTTGAAGGCTTCTCAATCCGTGGATAATCTCATGCGATAATCCTGGGGAGGAGCATCACCACCCAGCATCAGGATGACTGGATTATAATCTGAGTCAAGTTCCGACAAAGTGTACACTTCGCAGGACAAGGAGACGTTCCTGAGTAGTGCGATATCAAGCACGTCAGGTCTGTTCGCCCCACGATAGAACATAGGCTCATCTGGACCCATCACTCGATACCCATACCTGTCACCATGCGCATGGAGCGCTCGGCCGTTCGCATTGGTGATTCTGCTCCACAGATTGTGCTTGACGTTGAAGTCACCAGCAGCAATTGTGGGAGTATCTGTCGACATCAGCAGTTCATCTAGTGATTCTGGGAGTAGACGATTCCGCGGAGGGTTGTAAACTGAGATTAGTCTATGACGACCTCTTCTCAGTTGGAGTTCAACGCCCACGGTTTCCGTGCCGTGTAACTGGTCCGAGTCAATGCCGAATTGTACGTGAGAAAGATTACGTTTGACAAAAATGCCAACTCCTCCTCCAACACTTTCTCTATGTTAGAAACGGTAGTTTGGAATACTAAAAGATTCATTGTGCAGGTGGGTTTTCTGTACAAGTGCAACATTGATGTTATGTTCAGTCAGGAAGTTCTCAAAATCATGTTTTTTGTTTAAAATACTATTGGCATTCCAAAATACAACCCTAAGAGAGATAGGCAATGTAGGTTGTCTAGCCATTAACAAGCTCCAGTTAGCACGTCGGTGTTGACCGTAAACATTTTTTCAAGTACGGGAAACTGAATGAAGAGTTTTTTCATCTAGTCCAGGGCGGAGCAGATGTCATTAACCTTCGACGGGTGAGGACTAGAGGGAGCCGCAGACGGCCTGGCGGAGATGTTACCGTTCTTGGCCGCTCCTGCGTAGCTCATACCCGGGCGTGTACCAAATGCTTCGGCAGGACGACTCCCAGGTATGGGTGCATTTCGAGGGGCATTTGCAGCTACCACGGTCCTCCTGCGAACCTTGGGGAACTCAGGACAACCACGGTATTTCGCAGTATGCACACACTTGCAGTTATTGCATTTTGGAGGATCTGCTCTAGGCTTCTTGCACTCTCCTGAAAGGTGTCTGCCGGCGCACTTAACGCAGATGGGGATGGCTAAGCAGTTCCATTGACTATGCCCGAACCGCTGACATCGATGACACTGCCCTACCAGTGTCATCTGGTGTTGGAGCTCAACTTCAATTTTGACATTAAGGAGGTCCCGTTCGTCATAGATGCTTCTAATTTTGGCTCACTTGAACCAAAACCAGAGGAAGCGAACGATTTCCACGCATCATCCTGGAGACAGATGATGGCTGGAAACCTTTTTCCACCAAGGCGCCCTCGATGTCACCGATCTCCAGGTGCTCCGGGACCCCTCTGAAGACGGCTCTAATTTTCCTGTCCTCAGGAAGGGTATACGTGTGATGAGAAATTTTCTCCGTCACCAATAATTTGGACATACTCCTGTAGTCCTCGATCGAAGAAGGCTGAACTTCAATGCCGTCAGCCAAGTTTACTGCTTTCGTATAGTTTGACTTTGTGAAAGGTAGCCAACTTCGTGAAATGAACCCACTTGTCCTTCTGGCGAACGACAATGGGGGGAAAGCGAGTTTTCTTGATGTTTTGTGGCATCTCAGGGCGCAGAGGGAGAGGGGAGCTAGCTCCCTGTTCCGTGGGATTCCCAACCTGATTTGTTTCGTCGTTTTGGGCAGTCTGGTTTTTGTGGGCCACCCTGTGGCCCACAAAAGTAGACTTTTCACCCGTTTCAGAGCCATCGCTCATATTAACATCAATCATAACATCACCCTTCACAGAGGATTCAGTTGTTGATATCTCGGATTCCGAGAAATTCAGTGCTTCACATAATTCAGGTGCTTTTTTGTTTGTCTTTTTTGGCTTTGCGCCGGAGTTTCTCGTTGTTTGAGACGCTGGCTTCCAAGAAGGAGGAAGCGAAGGAAAGTCTTCCTTCGCTGGCTTCCAAGAAGGAAGAAGCGAAGGAAAGTCTTCCGGAAGTCTACGCTTCTTTTTTGCCGGTTCATTCGGCTTTGTCATGGCATTGATTGTCTCAGGCTGTGCAGAAATGGTGGAGCCGACGGGGGTATCTTTGGAGGAGAATCTCCTCGGAGTACGATCAAGAAGCTCCCAACCCCTAGTGGGGTGCCAGAAGGCTCCCTGATCGCCGACCCAGAAGTGACTTTCAACAGCAGCTATGATGGGCTCTGGCCCTGACGGTCAAGCAAAAGGCCTATGAGGCCAATCACTTCACCCCTATCCTTGGCCATTAGACTGTCTAGCAGTTTCTCCATACCGCTATCCGAACGACTCACACCCTTAGATTTCCCAAGGGCAGGCGATGATATTTGATTTATATAAAAAATAAAAATATTCGTGGTGATACCGTCAAATATGAGCAGGTACATGAATATTTCACAAGAGGAAAAAGTGATATAAGACTAATAACTTAATTATTCGCTGTAATTTTCACATTTTTACTTTCTGTTGTAACTGTTTTATGTGACGTATGTATAAACACTTTTGTGTAACAACATGAATAAATTATCTATCTATCTATCTATTGTGAACAGTCTCGTGAAGTGATATATCTGGATGCACTAACCAGAGGTCTGGAGGGTGCTTGCTCACTATAACTAACTCTCACACTAATAAGAGAGACTAACCTCTGACGAATGGCTGATCATCCACCAGAAATACTGCACTTTGTGGAAATAATT
This sequence comes from Leptinotarsa decemlineata, assembly GCF_000500325.1. Taxonomy (NCBI): domain Eukaryota; kingdom Metazoa; phylum Arthropoda; class Insecta; order Coleoptera; family Chrysomelidae; genus Leptinotarsa; species Leptinotarsa decemlineata. The sequence goes on along the minus strand of NW_019290919.1, from coordinate 52,605 downwards.
CGAAACATTAGTCATTGTGAAAATAATTATGTTTGTCACTTTGACAGCTAACGTCAGAATATCACGCATCCTGTTGATGTTTGATAGTACCTATATATGTGAGCAGCTGTTTTTTGTCATCATTGACGTTAGCTTAATCATTGAAAACTCCTGAACGGTTATGCTTTTTATTGTTAACAAATCCAGTTTCCATAAATGTGTTCAATTATTCCGAAACGTATTTGTGTCGTACATTTCTTCCTGGATGATTCATCATTGAACATACGGCAGCAGCTCTAGCCCTATTTCCATTCTGGTAGTACAAACTCAATATTTCAATCCATTCTCGAAGCGTATAAACCATTGCTTCTCAAGAATTCACAAAAACAGAAACACCACTTGTAACTTCACCTGTTAGGTTATCGTTATTGTAGAATAAGAATAACTATAGTAACAGATTGTACACAAGTTCATTCAAGATGGCTCAAATAATTTTTAGCTTCCAAACTATGAGCTTCAGACCATAATGTATTCTACTTTGTTGAAATCTGTTCATCATGGAACATCTGACAATGCAAAAAAATTGATCCATTTAATTGAAAAAAATTGAGACATGCTCTGGGGGTGCGATAGAGAAAGTTAGATAAAGTGTGAATATGTTGAGGTGTTTTTTATTTTTCCTGAAAACCGTTGTTCCAAAAGTTATTCAGGGTAGCTCGTTTTCAACTCAAATAATTTGTAGCTCCCGAACGATAAGCTTCAGACCATATGTTTTATACTTTGTTGAAATATGCTCATCATGGATCATCTGATAATGCGAAACAATATAGGATGATTCATTTAAAAAAAATTGAAGACATGCTCTGGGGTGTGATAGGAGAAGTAACATCAAATGTGAATATGTCAAAATGTGTCCCCCTGTATACTATGGTTGACGTGTTTTTTTATTTTTCCTGCACATAATTGTACCAAAAGTTACGACCGAACCGACCGACCGAAAGTTCGGTTTCGGTTTCGGTCGAGTTTCGACAAAAAAACGGGTTTCGGCGGCAAACCTGCCGAAACTACGACCGAAACCGTAACTGCATTCGGGAGTTTCCGCGTTGTGATCGGTCATGTTCGGCGCGTTGAATTTCATACAAGCGGCAAAGACAAATAAACACCTCACCTATTTTGAGTATTTTTAAGGTGCAATTAATATTTTTTCTTGAATAAGGGTTTTTTATGTTGATTATCAATAAGTAAAAATGTCGAAGACTGCATAACGTTGTGATTTAAAGATGAAAAAATAAAGACTGACTGATTATAATAACGTTTTCTTCATTTTTCCCCCCAAAACATAAGCCTTGTAAGGAAGTTTCGGTTTCGGTTTCGGGCGAAACTGAGACCGTTGCCGAAATTCGTTTTTGGATTCGGTTTCGGTCGTAAAAACCACTTTCGGTCGGACACTACACTATATACCATATAATTAAATGAATAAAATGTTATAATAATTCAGTACATTTTTTTATTTGAATCTGGCCCGTCTACGCATTCTAAATTTAATTTATGGCCCTGCCAAATTGAGTTTGAAACCTCTGATCTAGATATCTTTGTAAAGAGTTTGTTTTGAACTTAATTGCTTTCGTCCATCCTTTACAATTTTCCACGATTTTCTATATGAAGTTCATCTTTGTAAAGAGCATATTCTAAACTTAATTGCTTGCTACCTTTCTACTTTTTTCTCCCAAAAATCAGCCCCTTCTAAAATATTCCTTTCAATTCGAATATTTTCAGATTTCATCATCTATTCAACATTCAGACCGTCTGATATTTTTTATCGAAGTAACCTTTTAATTCAATTATCCTCTTCAAATTTTACTTTTTTTTATGTTTGTTAAACGATATCCCACGTTCATATTATTATTTCATCCTCTTTGACATACCGTACTCTTCTACCCAACTTCATTAATTCATAAACTCAAAAAAAATCGTTTATCAACCCCATTCCGGTATAGTCCCTGACACAGCCTCGTGAGAGTCCAGTGCGTTCCTGGCCAAGCAGAGACAGAAAAGATTAGGTTAATTTTTTTCTCCATAGAGGCTGTGTTCCACTACTTTGCTGCAGGGTTCTCTTGACTTTTGATCTCGACCCTTCGTCTATAGGGAAAGCTCTCCCTAGAGAAGGCCGGGAATGAAATCGCCGACAGTGAAATATCTTCGGGTGGGCCTTGGTACTGGCCAGTGATCAGGTTACATGAGATAGCGTTGTCTGGGGTATAAGTATTTTAATTAAAAAAATACCGGGTGGTCACATATCCTTCTATAATTTGAAACTCAGGATTGTGAATTTATTTGTTTGAATGAGATCCCAAGTGAAGCCTTCCCGTAAGTAGTGTGGTCCAATAAATGTGCAATAAATATTGTTTTTCATTTGTTGCACGATTCAAAAGTTACTGCATATTTGATAATCATATTACACGTATTTTGAATATTTTCAAGTCGAACAGCTACAGGGCAGGTCAAAAATTATCAAATGTTCTCAAGAGTGAAGCTCCTTCATTTCAAAAACTACAACATAATGATATTTTGAATATACTGATCCATTACTTGGTAAAAATCAATAACACTAGGTATTCATGATGATAATCAAAAATGTTCACAGTACAGCTACTTAGCTACTGAGGTAGAGAACTGGTGCCAGACCAAATGAGGAAGCTACTGTCGCAGTTAAACGCAGTTATTGCTTGCCGCCCAACATCTCCATAAATAAAAATTATATCAATTATTTCTGAAGTGATAACTTCTTTTGGGAGGGAAAGCGGCTTCGTTACGTAACGCGTTATGGCGCCAGTCTGTCTGGCTTCCCTCTCTCTCACGCATACAGCAGCGACAGGCAGGCTCCTCCTTCCTCACTCTTACCCACAGCGCTAGCCGTATTTTGAACAAACGCTTCTCTCTCCTCTCTTCGCATGACTCAGTGTTTAGTTTGCGATAGACATATACTGTTGTGAGCAGTGAGCATATAACCTAAAACTATCACCGCTTTTGGAAGTGATCATAAAAAATTCGATAAAACAAGCAGAAGATGATCCTCGGAACATTAGCTATAATATATGTACATACACAATATAATCAATAAAAGATTTTATTGATGAATAACATCATCATATTAAAATACATAAAATTCAAGTAATAACCTTAGCTTTTCTCGAGTTAAACAATTGCAATATCAAATAGTTCAACTTAGATTAGTTTAAGTTATCACTTCCCTGCGTCCCGAGACACACAGGTTTTTTTTAAATTGAGTAAAACTGGTAAGCAATTTTTTCCTTCTAAAATTTAAGATACGAAAAATATATTTGCCATAAAGATAATGTTCACACAATCACTACTTTCGCACAGACACCGCTCTTAAAGCACCTTAAGCATTTTTCTGAAGTACTTGTGTTTTGTCCTTAGAAAAAACTCAATTATGAAGAATTTAAAATCCACTAGTTAGTAAATGGAAATGAACTGTCGTTTGCTACGGCATTACTTTTTCATCTGAATTTTTCAGTATCAAACATAACTGTTCAATTAAGAAACCTCAGTATAATATTCATCATTCAAATCAACTGGAAAACCACCTCTGTCAGTGCACGAGGTCTCTAATTGCTTTTGTAAGGGGCTAGTTGCATGTTTCGTTATGTTTGCTCAAATGCCGATGAAATTAATTGATTTGGCATCTCAAAGATGGATGTCACTTAATTCTTCAGATAAAACATTTATATAGTACAAAACTCTTACTCAAAATTCAACAGATTTAACGTGCTTGCTCAGATGCTTGCAGAATGCTTGCTCAGATGTTGTTGAACATCACAAGTCGGTTGCATTTTTATTCACCATAACTAGTTGTTGGTTTTTCTGATTTTTTGTGAATTCATGTCAAATCTGATATATTTTGATATTTTAAAAGAAATGTGAGAACATCATAGCCTTTAAGCAAAAAAGTCTCCTTTTTGAAATACTAGACTAAACGAACAGGCAAACGGCTATGCAACGATGTTGCAATAAATGAAATGAACAGACTGAACATCGTCAACTGAATATTGAAAAAAATAGCAAAAAAACATTTTTTAAGACAAGCCTACAATTACATGTTCTAAACAGAAAAAAATTGCCTTTTAATCAACTAAAACCCGAATTGAAGATAAAACTGAGACCTCTAGCGTAGAATAATTTCAAAACAAGCACTTTTCCCAAACACCAGATATGCAATACTCTTCTCGACGCGCCGTTATAGGGGTCGTTCAAGTATTACGTAAGCATTATAGGAGGCGGGGTCTTTGCTTTCTGAAAAAGGTTGGTTGTGAAACAGGATCAATTTTTTCCTAAAAATACAATTGTTTTTCCGCCGACGTTTCGAATTCAATTAAATTCTTCTCCAGGGCTCTGTGACAATAAATTTTCATAAACATACCTTCCACAAAACTTATACGATCATTATCGTTTCAATTTCACATGAAATAATGAGTTCTNTATGTTGAAAGTTGCAGATGTTTCATTTCCATTTCAAAAGTCAATAATTCAAAATATTTCGCTGTCAAGAAATACTGTTGCTTCAAGAATGAATTATTTATCTCCAAATTTGGTTCTTCAACTGAAAAAGAAAATTAAGTAATTCACAAACTTTTCACTGGCTGTTGACGAGAGCATTGATACTGTTTATACAGATCAACTTGCTGTTTCTATACAAGGTATTAACAGTAACTTTGAAATAACTGAAGAATTATTAAAGTGCGCTTCATTGACAGGTACTACAACAGCAAGTGATATTTATTCTGCAATTGAGCATTTGATAGCAAAATATGAACTCGACTTTATTAAACTTAGTAGGTAATTTTGTGGAATTTCACTATATAATTCATCAGGAATCATCGGCATCCAAACATTTGAAAATGGACCTTGTCATGCAACCTATAATTGAAATAGTAAATTTTATAAGGAACAAAGGACTAAATCACCGACAGTTCAGGCAGTTTTTACAAGATTTGAGCGAAAAGTTTTCTGATGTCCCTTATTTTACCGAAGTTAGTTGGCTCAGTCGAGAAGTAGTTTTAGAAAGATTTTTTGCAATACGTGACCCTTCAAACTTGCATGTTAGAAAAAGGCAACCCATTTGATTATGACAATGACAGGTGGATTCTGGTAGATATGAATTAACACTTGACTGATCTGAAATAACAGGGTAAAAATCTAATTGTCACTCAGATTTATTGAAGCCTTCGAAACAGAGTTGAGGCTATGGGACAATCAGGTAAAAAATCAAACTTTGGATCATTTCCGGCATTTAAAATCATTGGCCTTGTATACCCCTTCCTGACTGGGTTATTTCATGAACAAACAGTGAATTTTAACAAACCTAGTGGGCCTTCACTCAACCGAGCGACGGGGCCTTCTGAATAGAGTAGTGTCGTCTATAGTGTAATCTACAGCTACCCTAACTAATGGATTATCATGAGTTTCCGCTAACTCGAAAACTCTCTGATTCCCCGACTGAATGGACTGCTGTATATTTAACAGCTTCAAATCTCTCCGGATGGCTTCATTCTGCACGAACCATGGAACATTCACCAGCATCCTGATTTTGTTTTCCAACCTTTCCAAAATGGAGAGGTTTGACGGAGCGGTTTGTCCCCAAGCGCCTGAAGCATACATAATGACAGGCTTGAACATCGTATTGTATAATGAAATCTTATTTTTAAGATTGAGCTTGGAATTTCTGTTGATCAGTGGATAGAGTTTGACTATCCTCATTTGTACTTTGCTCTTGATATAATCGATGTGATTTACCCAGGTGAGTCGGCGGTCTACCCAAAAACCTAGGTATTTGACTCGCGTTTGCCATTCGATCTCCCTGCCTGAAATCGTGACTCTTGGATCTGGAGAAACGTTACGTCTCCCCAAATCTATCGCCTGAGTTTTTTCTGGATTCACCCGAATCTTCCATTCAAGGTACCAGCGTTCGAGGTCGTCCAATGCGCGGCATGTAGACGACCGCCAACCCTCGACCCATGGAAGAAGCCAGGAGAGCCGTATCAATGGCGTAAAGAGACCTTCATGCCATACTCTGTCAAAGACTTTCGAAATATCCAGGAGGACGAGATGGACTGTCTTCATATTGTTTAGCTCTGAGATGGAATTTTCGACCAGTCTCAGGGCCTGCAACTCGGTGGAGTGTGCCCTTCTGAAGCCGAATTGTTCATCAGGCAGAACATTTCGGTCTTCAACTTCTTCGGTCAACTTTTGCAGCACAACACGTTCAGCCAACTTAGCCGTTGAGCAAAGTAGACTAATCGGACGATAATTCTGGGGAAACAGCGTGTTCTGGCCCTGTTTCGAAATCATGACGACTACGGCATGCTTTTATCTTCGGGGGGAAGTATCTGAGAGCGATTGAACTGTTGATTATGTCCAGTAGGTAGGTATGTCCAGCTCCGGGAGCTGTTCCAACAACCTATTGTTGATTGAATCAATTCCCGGAGCCTTCTTGTGTTTGGAGGCCCTAATGCACCCCCTCAGTTCTTCCTCTGAAGCTGGACGGATCACGTCGTCATCATTTCCCCTAATGATGCGCCAAACCCGCTGTTCCAGCCGAATATGACGGTCAATATCATCATCCGGATCAACGTTAAGTTGGAACTGACTGTTCATTGTATCTGCAAAGGCCAACGCCTTCTCGGCGAGGGAGTAGTAGATGCCGCGCTGTCTGTGAAGAGGGGAGGGTTTTCCTCTTCTCGAGCCTACGGGTGACTCGCCATAGCTCATCATCCCCAGGTTCGAGAGATTCGAAACACTCGCTCCACCTCTCGTTTCTTTAGTCAGTGGTGGCCTGTTTAACTTGGTTGGTCCTGCTAGCCGCAGCCTTGTCTCCAGGGTACAGAGTTCGCTGATAAACTCATCTGAGTCGATTTCTCTCCCGGATAAGGTTCTTTATCCTGGGAGGAAACTCATCGTAGCTTCACAGAGGACACTCTGTCCTGATTATGGCTGCGCGTAAATCGTTGTTCACAGACAATTCGAAATCCGCCACTGCCGCGTCGAGACCGTTGCGAGTTCGAAGCGCATCTCGGTCCGTACGTGTTTCCACTAAATGAGCCCCGAAGGCTTCCCAATCCGTGGATAATCTCATGCGATAATCCTGGGGAGGAGCATCACCACCCAGCATCAGGATGACTGGATTATAATCTGAGTCAAGTTCCGACAAAGTGTACACTTCGAAGGACAAGGAGACGTTCCTGAGTAGTGCAATATCAAGCACGTCAGGTCTGTTCGCCCCACGATAGAACGTAGGCTCATCTGGACCCATCACTCGATACCCATACCTGTCACCATGCGCATGGAGCGCTTGGCCGTTCGCATTGGTGATTCTGCTCCACAGATTGTGCTTGGCGTTGAAGTCACCAGCAGCAATTGTGGGAGTATCTGTCGACATCAGCAGTTCATCTAGTGATTCTGGGAGTAGACGATTCCGCGGAGGGTTGTAAACTGAGATTAGTCTATGACGACCTCTTCTCAGTTGGAGTTCAACGCCCACGGTTTCCGTGCCGTGTAACTGGTCCGAGTCAATGCCGAATTGTACGTGAGAAAGATTACGTTTGACAAAAATACCAACTCCTCCTCCAACACGTTCTCTATGGTAGAAACGGTAGTTTGGAATACTAAAAGATTCATTGTGCAGGTGGGTTTTCTGTACAAGTGCAACATCGATGTTATGTTCAGTCAGGAAGTTCTCAAAATCATATTGTTTAAAATACTATTGGCATTCCAAAATACAACCCTAAGAGAGATAGGCAATGTAGGTTGTCTAGCCATTAACAAGCTCCAGTTAGCACGTCGGTGTTGACCGTAAACATTTTTTCAAGTACGGGAAACTGAATGAAGAGTTTTTTCATCTAGTCCAGGGCGGAGCAGATGTCATTAACCTTCGACGGGTGAGGACTAAAGGGAGCCGCAGACGGCCTGGCGGAGGTGTTACCGTTCTTGGCCGCTCCTGCGTAGCTCATACCCGGGCGTGTACCAAATGCTTCGGCAGGACGACTCCCAGGTATGGGTGCATTTCGAGGGGCATTTGCAGCTACCACGGTCCTCCTGCGAACCTTGGGGAACTCAGGACAACCGCGGTATTTCGCAGTATGCACCCACTTGCAGTTATTGCATTTTGGAGGATCTGCTCTTGGCTTCTTGCACTCTCCTGAAAGGTGTCTGCCGGCGCACTTAACGCAGATGGGGATGGCTAAGCAGTTCCATTGACTATGCCCGAACCGCTGACATCGATGACACTGCCCTACCAGTGTCTTCTGGTGTTGGAGCTCAACTTCAATTTTGACATTAAGGAGGTCCCGTTCGTCATAGATGCTTCTAATTTTGGCTCACTTGAACCAAAACCAGAGGAAGCGAACGATTTCCACGCATTATCCTGGAAACAGATGATGGCTGGAAACCTTTTTCCACCAAGGCGCCCTCGATGTCACCGATCTCCAGGTGCTCCGGGACCCCTCTGAAAACGGCTCTAATTTTCCTGTCCTCAGGAAGGGTATACGTTTGATGAGGAATTTCCTCCGTCACCAATAATTTGGACATACTCCTGTAGTCCTCGATCGAAGAAGGCTGAACTTTAATGCCGTCAGCCAAGTTTACTGCTTTCGTATAGTTGACTTTGTGAAAGGTAGCCAACTTCGTGAAATGAACCCACTTGTCCTTCTGGCGAACGACAATGGGGGAAAAGCGAGTTTTCTTGATGTTTTGTGGCATCTCAGGGCGCAGAGGGAGAGGGGAGCTAGCTCCCTGTTCCGTGAGATTTCCAACCTAATTTGTTTCGTCGTTTTGGGCAGTCTGGTTTTTGTGGGCCACCCTGTACAGTGGAAGTAGACTTTTCACCCGTTTCAGAGCCATCGCTCATATTAACATCAATCATAACATCACCCTTCACAGAGGATTCAGTTGTTGATATCTCGGATTCCGAGAAAATCAGTGCTTCATCACATAATTCAGGTGCTTTTTTGTTTGTCTTTTTTGGCTTTGCGCCGGAGTTTCTCGTTGTTTGAGACGCTGGCTTTCAAGAAGGAGGAAGCGAAGGAAAGTCTTCCTTCGCTGGCTTCCAAGAAGGAGGAAGCGAAGGAAAGTCTTCCGGAAGTCTACGCTTCTTTTTTGCCGGTTCATTCGGCTTTGTCATGGCATTGATTGTCTCAAGCTGTGCAAACTGTCTAGCAGTTTCTTCACACCGCTATCCGAACGACTCACACCCTTAGATTTCCCAAGGGCAAGCGATAATATTGTGAACAGTCTCGTGAAGTGATATACTTTGTGGAAATAATTCGAAACATTAGTCACAGTGAAAATAATTTTGTTTGTCACTTTCACAGCTAACGTCAGAATAGCACGCATCCTGTGGATGTTTGATAGTACCTATATATGTGAGCTGCTGTTTTTCGTCATCATTGACGTTAGCTTGATCATTGACAACTCCTGAACGGTTATGCTTTTTATTGTTAACAAATCCAGTTTCCATAAATGTGTTCAATTATTTCGAAACGTATTTGTGTCGTACATTTCTTCCTGGATGATTCATCATTGAACATACGGCAGCAGCTCTAGCACTATTTCCATTCTGGTTGTACAAACTCAATATTTCAAACCATTCTCGAAGCGTATAAACCATTGCTTCTCAAGAATTCACAAAAACAGAAACACCACTTGTAACTTCACCTGGTAGGTTATCGTTATTGTAGAATAAGAATAACCATAGTAACAGATTGTACACAAGTTCATTCAGGGTGGCTCAAATAATTTTTAGCTTCCAAACTATGAGCTTTTTACGTAACAGCTTTGCTTACTTTTGCTGACAAGGGGGGGGAGTTAATAATGGTAATAACCAAGCTGCTGTCTTCAGGAGATTAAGAAAACTCTACGAATGGTCTCTATTTATATCTAATATGGTATGCTCTTACTTCCACCTTCCAATAAATATCCATGATTCCGGGTAGAAATTTGCGGAAAACTTTCTAATGAAATTTCTTGAAAATGTCAACAGTGTTGTTCATAAAAAAGAATACAATAGGCTGTTTGGAATTAAACATTTATCACTGTTCATAGTGCGTATTTAGCGACACTAGATATTTCTGGTCTTCCAAATCAGATATGTTCTTTGAAAAGAGTTTATTGGCTCTCCCAGTCTGACCAATATATTTTTTGACACCGTCCTCACAGCTTGATATATCCCCAACTTCTCATTTTCCAACAACTTGACCTGATAATTCGTGAATCCATTGAAATTGAAAAACGTCCCAACTGCGTTAACAAACGAGATGATTCACAGAGACTACCGCAGTCATGGAGGTCATTATTGTCTCGCCATAGATCGCAAGGTCACACACGTCAATTAGAAAGTTAAGAATTCATTCCCGGCAGGTCATGTAAACTACCTGAACTAATTGCAACCCATCTGCTCTATGAGATTAAAAATGTAACAGTTGAATTAAAATATTTTTGGAAAAACGTATCTAAGCCACCCTGAAGTGTTATGTGATATTTAAACTATGCGACTGTTAAACTTTGATACCATATCAAATATGCGTGGGCAGCGGTACTTGAATGAACCCCATTGTTTGAAAGAATTCCAAGTAGTAGAAGTTTCCTAGTTGAAAGAGAGTTTTAATTAGATCAATTTTGCATACAAGACTCCGTCTCATGAATTATGCCATTGTTGATGCGGGTAACACTAGAAAAAAGTTTGATATCAAATGCTGAAATATTAAATAGAAGGTCATTCAGATTTGCTTCTGTTGGAACGTGGTAAGGATTTCCACGCAACAAAATCATCCTTCGAATCTCATCTATAGTCTATTTCAAAAGAGTGTAGAGTAATAAAATCTCATTAAGTATTCAAAAGCGCTACAGGGTGATCCGTCAATAAATTCTGTCACTTCCCTAGTCCGCATTGCAAAATTATGTCGTTTCATAAAGAGCAGGTAGGTATCACCCTGTTTTAAGGGATTTGTCCATTGTTATCGACGGATAAATANTCAAAAAGGGATTATTATAATGACATGGCACCTCGGAACTAAGTGTTAACCCTTTTTTGAGAAATCATGCTCAAGTATATGAACCCAAATTGCATATTAAATAAGTTTACAAGAACCACTAAAATTAATCTTAATCTTTTTTTAAGAAATTTTACTTACCTAAATACATGTAGGTACTTAGTTTTAGACCAAATTACTTCCCAAAAATGGCCTTTTATTATTATCTATGTCTGTAATTTTTAATTTACTTTAATTATTAAGTTTAATAATCCTAAGATTTGCCTACGCCCATGGACGACAACGAAATTCAGGCAAATTTTATGACACTTCATGATTTATTACTCTACACTCTTTTGAAATAGACTATAATGGAATAATTTTTCAGATTATTAACTGCTGAAAATCGGTTACATTCTGAAATATGTACAGGGTGAGATTCCCTCAGTTCAGTGCTATCAGAGGAAACAATTTTTCGAACTGTTTAATTTTTTTGCGGTCATATCGATAAATACTATCTTCAAAAATTATTTTCCCGCATACTTTACTCGATTCTATATTGTTCCAGCTCTCTAAGGAATTTTCAAATTTCCATTGCGGTATTGCCAGCAAGTTATTCCAGACAATATTTTATATTCGCCACCCGCATGTCTACAACAATTGAGTGGATTTTTTAGGAATAGTTAGTCAACATCATTATGATAATTTCTGGAATCTCAACCTTCGGAAACAATATATAGGGTGCCCGGTAAAACCGGTGAAGTTTCATTCATTTTCAAACAGACATAATTCAACTTTTTCAAATGGAACACTACATTTCACTACATTTTTTATCAGATGTATACTATACGAAAAACTGATATTTTCGAAATTTTACTAAGTTTTAGTTATTATTGTAAGCATAAAAAATGTATTTTCTTACGTTCACTTACTCAAATTTGTTTTTCGAATATTCAAACTATTCGCTTGTACATTAGCATGGTTTAGGAATCATACGTTAAAATGTAAATGTAAGACCTCGTTATTCCTTAGCTCGCACAAGTTTCTCAAGTTCTGAGAGTTGTCGTTCGTAAGGGGGCGACAGCTGATTAACGGAAAAACAGATTTTTTTGAACAGATTTTTCATACCATCTAGTGATAGCTATCAGCGTATTATGAATTATGTATTGGAAGATATGATGCAAATGGTCTATGCTTTGGAGGAAAGTGACAGAAACTGTCTCCGTGCATCTAGAATTTACAAAGAGAAGTTCCCCGAAAGAAGACAACCTGATGGAAGGGCATTTCAGGCTCTTAAAACAAAATTTGAAAAAACTGGTAAAGTCATTCACGAGAAGTTCGAACGTGTCTGCCCTTTAACAAAGAAAGAGAATACATTTCAAATTGCTCTTCACCTTGTTGATAATCCCCATGTGAGTACCCGAGATCTAAGCAGGGAATTAGGATTTTCTCAAACCAGCGAGTCTCGAATGATACGAGCAAGCAAATTTCATTCTTACCACATGCAACTGATGCAATAGTTAAGGGGAAGAGATTTTGAAAAACATGTTCGGTTTTGCCAATGAGGCTTAGAAAAGATCAATCAGAAAAGTGATTTTTTCGATATCGTGTAATTTTCTGATGAAGCGACTTTTCATAAAAATGCAACTGTGAATCGGCATAACATGCATTATTATGCAACGGAAAACCCCCATTTTGTTCGTTGCCTGAACCATCAACAGCGTTGGTTACTGTAGTTGGTTTGGATGGGCATCTTACTTTAAAAAATATGTAAGATTTCTTCGGCATGCGTTTTCGAATTTATTGGACGAGATTCCATATGGAACAAGACTTAGAATATGGCTATAAGACGGTACACCACCACATTTTGAAACTGAAGTACGGGATTACATCAACGATCATTCCAATCAAAAATAGATAAGTAGGGCTGGGCTTGTGGCGTAGCTACCCATATCACCTGGCCTGACCTGACCAGCATATCTGTTTAAAATCTGTTCAAAATATGTTTTTCCGTCAACCAGCTGTCGCAACCCTACGAACGACAACCCTCAGAAGTCGAAATATTGTGCGAGCTAAGGATTAACGAGGTCTTACCTTTTTAACGTGTGATTCCTAACACGGGTTGGACGATAGCAAGTGAAAATCGATCGTTCAGACTAGGGCTTGAACCACCGACCAACACGGCAGTCAATTCGAGTGAGTGAACAAAGTACTCACGTCGAACCGCCTGGCTACCGACCGACCCATTCTGTATATATTATATAGAGAGGGACCTGGATTTTTTTAATCTTCAATAGGGTTCACCACAGCAACTGAAAAAGATTAGTTCTTATAAGACAACTAAAACATAATTTCAAAACTATTTATTTACAACTGTTACAATAAAATACAATATATATTCCATTTCCAAGTGTATACGTTCTAGGTTCACAGAATTTCATTCATTCGATATATTCTTTTTATACACAGATTTTATCCATTCGATATGTTCTTTTACCCAAATTTCCTTCTTTTTTCTAAGGTGAACAGTTGCTTGTAAATTGTTCGGATGGAACTTCTTTCGTCGATCAACTGCCAATAAATTCTACAGTTCACAAGACTAAAAGGGCCCTCAGGTTGGTTTTGCAGTGTAACAAATGTTACTCTCTGGGGCATCCTAAGAAACTCTGCACCAGCAACATCTGTGAACTGAGATATCTTTTAATGACCATATAAATAAACTCGAAGTAGGTTTAGTTTCCACAAAAATGGGGATTTGTAAGTGTAATGTAATTTTCCGGTGATGAGACCTGGGATTTTTGTTCAAGACTATCTGGAAACTAAAATTATTGCGGAATAGTGTACGGAGGAAATGGAATCATATACTTACGTTGAGCTTTTTTTATTTTGTTAACGGATGAGTTGAAATAGTTTCGCACAGTTTGAGAGTTTATTTCTAGTTCCTTGACGATTTTTCATGTCTGCAATTCAACAATGGAAAAAATGTCTCTTGAGACATAGAAAGTTGAGGATTCTTAATAAATATTCTCTCTTGTGTATGCCTCACAAAAATTCAAAGTAATTTCAAGTGAGATAGAAAACATACCCTAACATGGACCGTTTTATAGAGACTTGATATATCTTTCAAACTAAGTGACCCCTTGTACAATTTGAGCTTTTGAAAGTGGTTGATCTGTAGAATATGAAGTTAAAAGGATGAAGGAAAATTTCTGTTGTGGATATACGGGTTGTATTATGTTTTCACACAGTCCAGGAATAATTCATGTCGACTGGAAAGACTCCAAACGACACCTATAAAAAATCTTTCATAATATGTTTTATCCATTAAGCTATCACTCACCTGCGAACAACTTTCAGAAGTCTAAACTCGTGCTAGCTAAGGATTACCGAGGTCTAACCTGCCAACGTGCGATTTTTAGTAAGGTTGGGCGATAGGAAGTGAAAATCGATCGTGGCTGCCCTTATCGGTTATTTTCAAAATGATAGAACTTTAAAAAATTCAGGGTTGTCATTGTCTAATAATTGCCAGTTACCCGAAGGTATTCTATCATATGTCACGTATGCTTGAATTAGCCTAAACAAAAGGAAATTCTCCGTAAATTTTCTGTTTTTAACTGGTTTATATCCACTTTTATTTTTCATCCATCTTTTGTTCTAACCGATTTAGTTCCAATTAGAGCAATTTGAGCTCAAATTTCATAACAACGATATAAACTTGACTGCTATCTACCTGTAGAATCCCTGCATTTCATTAGATGTGAAAACAATTATTCAAGGCTCTACACAAACTGAACGTTTCAGTCTCTTGTTTGTTCTTTCATCTGTATTTGGGTTACATCAGATAATATTCTTTGTGTTGGATCTTCTCTAGGTTTACTGTTTCTAGGAGTGTGTATTGTTTTGTGAAGTATATTGAATGCTAGGTCTTGTGTTTTGATTTGTATTTGTTCCTCGATATGTAAATTATGACTGTTGAATTTATGGATGTTTAAGTTTTCCCAAATGTTCATACGGTTTCCTTTATTGACTTGTTTTATGAGTTTTATGTTCTCTGGTGGGGGGAAGTTATGTTTGTTTTGTATGGCGTGTGTAGCGAGGTTTGATTCATGTGTTATTGGGTTTATGTATGCCTTTTTGTGTTTGTCGTACCTTTGGATCAGTTTTTTCTTGGTTTGGCCAATGTAGAATTTATTGCAGTCCGAGGTGTACACTCCGTTCAGGTTTTTGTCTTCTTCTTTTTCATATTTGTTTATTTTTTGTGTTATTTTCGTGTTTGCCTTGAATGTGAAGTTGATGTTCAGAGGTTAGAAGATGTTTGTTAGTTTTTTGGTTTGGTGACCTATGTATGTGAATGCTGTCTATCGTTGTGTTGTTTCATCTGTTGAAGTAGTTTGATCTTTGTTTTGTATTTTTTGTTTGATTCTATTTTCTTTTTCGCTATTTGGTATATGATTTTCCTTTTCTTGTTCCGGGCTTCATTGCTAAATGGTAACCTCAACATTCTGTATATGAATGCATTATAAGCAGCCATTTTGTGTGATAGTGGGTGGTTTGAAGTTGCGGGTATAGTGGAACTTGTTTTTGTGGGTTTTCTATATATTGCAATTCGAAATTGTGTTTTTTCATTGTTATATCCGATAGTTATATCCAGGTAGTTGAGTTTTGAGTTGAACATAACTATCGGATATGACCACAACAAAACACTATTTCAAATTGCAATATACAGGAAACCTACACAAATTCTATATCGGCCAAACCCAGAAAAAACTGATCCAAAGGTACGACGAGCATAAAGCATATATTTTCAATAAATTGAATTGCAACAACGAATGTTAAAATATATTTCATTATAACAAAAATAACCTAACCTAACCTAATCCAACCTAACCTTACCCAACCTAACCTAACCTAACTTAACTTAACCTGACCTGACCTGACCTGACCTAATCTAACCTAAAAATAAAAATTACAGAAGAAAATAACAATAAATATAGAAAAATTCTAAACAGCTGAAACTATAGTCAATTTTTGACAAACAATTTTTTTATCTTACATAAAAAGTAATCCTATATTACTTCTAATACCTCCAAGAACATGTGTACAAAATTTCATGATGATCGGTTGAGTAGTTTTCGCGTGAAAACTTACATTCGCATTTATAATATCAGTAGGGATATATGTATTATATATGTTTATTGATGATGCATAAGTAATAATTCATTGTTCTCAGTATATAATCATTCTCATGAAGTGAAAACCCGAATTAAATCATCCAGTTTCTCCGGAAGCCTCCCACAACACATGTACTAGAAGTAATTCCGCTCCTACCCTCAACAATCGTAAACTCCGCCATATTCCACCTTATTCTCCGATAATAAACATCTAAACACGTAAACCAAGACAATTCCCCGAGGGACAACTTTTGCGGAGGTTACGGCAAAAGTGCGAGATCTCTTCGGAACTTTCGGTATAGCGAGAACGACGTTCAGAATTACAACTTCCGAACTCTGAACTCCGCACCGCCTTCCATTCCTCGTTAACATGGACTAAACTTGAAGGAGTCTCGAGGTGAATTATAAATATGATATATACGAGAGCGTGGTTTGGTCTACCCCTTGCTGTATTAATTTTTCGTTGAGTGTCACTGCGGCAGTTTTATTCTATACGAATCACCTTATTTTTCATCTTACAATATAAACCAAGGAAGATGCAAGCAAACACTGCTGATAAAAAACAAATCGAGATTATTCTTGGCGATGACTAGATTCAGAAAAGTACTGCGATTTGACATCTGAAAATTGAGGATGAAAAGTGCCTAATTCATAACGCTTACCAACACTTCCCGGAAATATGTCTATTGCCAAGTTATTACTTACTTTTCAAAGTGCAATATTTTCAGGAGAGATAGTTTTTTGTAATGGAATTTTTCTGGCATTCTACTCTTTGCTATCATTCAACAAATAATGTGGCCAATTTCTAAAGAAAGGAGGAAAAAAATAATTACAATAAAAACTATAATCAATCTCCATACATATGGTCTTCTTCAACTAAAATTACTTTTTTAATCCTTTTTTCCCAGTCTTCTTCGGTAATATTAGATACTTCTTCTTTAATTACCTCTATTACATTCTTATCAAATTTTTGAAAATTATTTTCACGCCTGATGCTTTATTTCAATTTTCCCCAAATCAACTCGATGGGAATGAAAACACAAAAATAGGGGAGAAGTTTCAGTATGGTGTGTCCATACTTTTCATCAATACTCTCAAGGGCATACACTTTTTCAAATGTTTTTGTCTGTAAAACTCGTGAAAGAAGTTGGTTTTTGGTATAGTAATCTTCAAAATACAAATTGTTATTCATTAAAAAACTTTGTATTTCATCTTTCCTCGAATTTTTCTTCGGTACTTTGATGAGCTGTCGTGAATGACAGGAAGCGTTGTCAAGAACTATTACACTATTCGCATCCAAATTTGGGATCAATGTGTTTCCAAATCATTTCTCGAAAATATTAGCTTTCATGCTCTTATGATAGTCAACATTGCAGTCTTCAAGTTTTTTTCCATATAATTTCAAAAAATTCGAAACCCATCCTTCACTTCCTCCACAATGCACAATGATTAGTCGCGATCTTTTATTTGCAAACATGTTAGGCGTAAACATTCTCGAACCATCAATCCACCTTTTCATAACTGTATCCTCAGTGTCATACCAAGATTCATCTAAATAGAAAATTTGCTGTTGTTCCTGTCTTTATTTAGTTATTTGTTCTAAGTATTTGTTACTCAATTACACTATTCTTTTGCTTTCCATAACTGCTTGATGTTTATTTATTATTTTGAATATAAATCCTAGTTTCTGACGTTTCAATTGTAGATACCAACAATCGAAACGTCGTGAACTAACGTGGCTTGAAATCTCCAACTTTGTATTTTTATTTTCTTTTTTCATTTCTTTATTTTTATTTAATTTTTGTTCAATTGTTCTATTTATACTTGTATTTTATTTCACTGTTATTTCATTTCAGGTTTTTGCTCAATATACTTTTCATTTTCAGCTATTTATTTTTTAATTCTTCTCTTTTAGGTATCTCAGGGATTTCAAATCATTTTATATATTAGACAATGGAAGTCCGAACTAGTGAAATTCAGTTCTGAAGAATTTTGTTACAGCGGCAAAGTCTGCGTTGTTATCACACTCGTTATTACTATTAGTATTGTCCAAGGACACCACATTTTAAACAGATAACAAAAATTTTAAGTAATTATAACTGCACCAATATCGAATTTCAGCACTCAAATCGTAATCAGTTCCTGAACTGAACATGACGACGATACCTTCCCCAATTTCTATTCGTCACCGCAACATGACTTCAAATTTAATTTTATGACTCTTCAGCCAGTCATAAAACTCGGTTAGTAAAAACTATCCAATACGAACCGCCAAGTCTACAGTCCACGTGGACTGCTTCGCTGCCAGTTCATTTCTATGTATTGGTTTTTTTTTGGCCTTTGAGAGTACCGCCACCTTTAAATGTGCACAATACCGTTTACTTCGACTATACTCCTATTGAAATCTATTAATTCTTGAGATTTAACATTGGTGGCAGTCAGTTATTTGATCAGGAGGAATTTTTCTAAAACAATGAGACACAACAATATATTTTTTTCCTTCAGTTATAAATATTTTTTTTTTTTTTTTTTTTTTTTTTCGTTTTTTTTTTTTAGGGGATTTTTACAATAAATGTATATTTTCAGATACAAACCTCTGGCGTTTGCATCACATGTTGCCAAATTTCATTAGTCTCATTTGGATTTTGTTGCTAAACAAACACTTATATGACGCTTCTGTGAGGAAAATATGTGGGATGAGGCACTGTTAAAACTCGCTTTCTACTGTTCCATCATTGAAAAAATTGGAGGCTACTTACAAAGAAAAAAAAAGAAAAAAAATAAAATCAAAACTCTTTTGAAGATATGTAAAGCATACACATTGTTTGTTCAACAATGAAGAAGTAGATAGTCAAGTAGCTTTTTTCTCGAAATAGAATCTATTGTTTGGGCTATACTAAAAATCTATTTACCAAGAGCGAATGGGAAGTAATACTACATCAAATATCCATTTTCGATTTAAATCCTTTCATTATTGGTAATATGTACTTTCGCATAATCACCGAAACATATTTGCATTTCGAATGTGATGTTGAATATCCTTTGTTTGCTGCAGTTGAACCCTTGTGTTATCATATATCTAAAACCATAATTCATAGTAATCTATTTAATATATGCATTAATACTGAAAGCTTGGTTCAATGGGCAAATCCTTTTGTCTGCTTTGTGTATACGGCAGAGGATCGTAGAATTCGGGGAGAGCTTAGTCAAATACTGAAGAATGTAAATTTTATGCAGAATTGCATATTTCAAATTAGGAGTTCTTGTAGCTCAATGCTGGAGCCCATCCCGGGAATTCTGAATGGTTTAAGAAGTGATAGATTCGACTGAATACAGAATATCCCAATGTAATGTCAACCAACAATCCATATTACATTTGTTTCATGACAAAGTCACAGATTGTTTAAATTAACGGTAAGAATAGGTATTTGGCAAAAACTGCTCATTGACGGAAAAACTTGAAAGTTGTATTTACTTGCCGTAACAGATAGTTGAATATCTTCAGTATTTTCTCTTGCACTATAAATGAATAGTTTCATCATTAATGTCATTGAGTTAATCAATTTCACAATACGATAAGGGAAGAATCGCGACAGAAAGAACATTGGTCAAACTAAGCGGACTCTAGTAACGCGTTTCAAGAATAATATTTCACATATTCGCTTTCGTAGACCAAATACGTCTATTGTCTATAAGGCCCACAAAATGAATAAGAAATGCTTGGAAACTTGGAGACCAGTAAATAACAAGAGGCTTTTAGACGCTTTTGAAAATACATTTTTCATAAACGCGAAATAAGTCCAATTCCAAATAACACGTTGTTTAGAAACCAAGGGTATACAGGTGACATATAACTCATTGACATATAAATTTGTATGCAATAAATATATGTACTATAAATCGATTTTTTTTTTCAATGCAATAATATTTCTGAGAATTTAGTGCCTACTATTATGGAATTGAACTTATAATACTGGAAACTCACTTGGTGACGACACTAATTATTTCAGTCATCTCCTGACAATGCTAACTTGGTTAGCGAAACGGGCGTTGAGAAAACATGATTTTTGTTCTGGTGAAGGGAGAGTATTTTCCTTAAATATGAAAAGGGACTGGATCGGTTTCATTTCTTGGAAAAATCTTGATGAAT
The DNA here is from genome assembly GCF_000500325.1 of Leptinotarsa decemlineata. Taxonomy (NCBI): domain Eukaryota; kingdom Metazoa; phylum Arthropoda; class Insecta; order Coleoptera; family Chrysomelidae; genus Leptinotarsa; species Leptinotarsa decemlineata. Next base: position 32,263 of record NW_019290919.1, on the reverse strand, counting down.
GAGCATTTCCTTTCAAAGAAGAGATCGGATTTCTCTATCGTGACGTCAATGGTCACTATGCGACAGTCAAGATGATCGATTGATCTTGTAGAATTCTTAGAATATAGGGAAATGATCTTGTCCCAAAATGTCGGGATCACATTGTGATCGAACATAATCACGTTCACAATATAAAATGTTTTTTCTGTAATATATATTTGCTTTTCATATCCATGGAAGAAACCAAACAATGATCCACTGAATAAGGGCACTTCAACTTCAAGATATTTCATTCATGAAATTCCTCAATTCGTCTAGTTCTTTTATGAAGTTTGCGCCGATATTGAGTTTCATATATTGATACCGGATACTCCTTTAATCTTATTCCTTCAAAGTTATGAGCCGTTTCTCCTTCGCTGCTCTTATTTGCAGTGCAGGGGGTATTGATTCAAGTTGAAGTTTATTATGGATATGAGATCCGCGTTACTCCAAAGCAATTCCTCTAGTTCTGAGTCGTTTATCGCTCTCACAAGGTGTACAACGGCGTGAACAAGTAAGTTATTGAGAAGTTATTTCCATCGATTGGATTGAAGGTGTGAACAGAATAGATGAATAGGTCAATTAAAGATATTGGCGCTTTTCCAAAGGTTGAAAATCAAAAGATCTCAGCAAATCAAATTCACTTCGATTCTTTTTTTGGAAATTGAAATAATTGTTCAATATCAGACATTTAATTCGACTACCTTTCGTAGAAAACATTCGTAACAAGTCGCAATACATAATTGTACACCATTGTACTTTTCCATTGCGCAATACGCAATGGAAAAGTACAATGGTATTAAGAAAGTGTCGAGAGAAAAAAAAGCAAATGGAAATATCATAAACATAATAACACAATCACACAAAAACTAATAAATGAAGGAGTCTTGAGAAATAAAAATTAAAGGTATTTTTGAAATGACAACTCATTGTTGTAGTGATATAGAAGGTGAAATTTTATATATTCATCAAGAGTACGGAAATAGTGAATAATACTGGAGTTTTTTACCAACATGAAACCGTTATTTCAACACCTCGATACGTGTTTCGATCACCAAGTAATCATCTTCAAGAGGAAGAGCAAACAATTTCTTCTTCCTCTTGGTGTTGGAAAAAAACTTCAGTAATAATCATTACTACACCAAAGGTTCCAAACAGTTCATTACATGTACAGAAATAGTGTCTAGTGAATAAATTTTTATTTATTTAATTTCTTGTACCTTATATTGTTTGCCTCATTTTCGAGTTTAACGAAAATATGTGTCAGGCCAAATCAAATCAATGTAATTGCTACAAATGCAGCAAGTGGGCAGATTCAGGCCAGAATGTACTGGAAGCAACGACGGATCATTCTGAAGAAGTTGAAATAGGACGTAGATTATTTGAGATAGGATGATTGAAGTAATTAAGTGAAAAATGTAATCTGAGTAGTTAATGTACGTGGTAGAGTTTTCTGCTATTTTCAAACTTATTCAAAAACTTCAGAGATATTACAAATTTATTTGAGGTATTTTTTTACAAGCTGTTATTCAACGATGTTTTATGTCTATACAGGGTGTTTCATAAACCTGCGACAAAAAAATTAAAGGACCATTCCTTGGACTATTCTAAGGATATTTAGCTCTTTTCGACAAAAACCATTTCAATAATTTTAAAATTATTAACGTAGCCGAAATAAAAGTATAGCTTACTACACTGGACCTACCGAGTAATAAAAAATCTAACAATTTCGTTGGTACCTATATCAACAACATTCGGATTACTACAAACAGCTGCAGACATTCTATTCGAATAGTATGTCTCGTAAGTTATCCTGGTGTTTTTGAAAGAGTTCGGGTATTGATGAGGAGAAGATTGGATTCTTGGATCGGAGCAGGCGGTAGTCTCTGTATAGTTGAATTGAATTTTGAATCGGTTATCCTGCAGCTGAAATTTTGCTCACACATTCAGTTTGGGTGGCAATACATGGTTAGCTAAGTAACGCCATTCTGCATGCAACATAGCAGACTAATTTTTTTATGCACCCCATGATGTAGGTACCAATTGACAGGGTTTGCTTGAAAGTATACTGAAAATAAAATGAATCAATCTAAATCCAATATAGCAATATCCCAAAGATATTGAATTATGTCTCGATGTACCCCTATGATACGGATATCAAATGTATGGTTTCAAGGGAGACATTTCGAAATGCGGCTATTCCATGCTGACTAAGTCCAGCGATAACTTGAAAATAAATGATTAGTGAAAAGCATTTTCAGATACATCGATCTTGAGATTCTATAGTAGAGAGGGCATCATTCGACCACATACTCCAATAATCCGAACAACTATCTAAACAGAGTGGTCTGGATTGCGTCTGCGGAATTCGAAGAAAAAAATCTCGATAATTTTATTATTATTATTATAAGCTGGTCGAGCTTTATCTCCAAAGCTTTGACACACCACACCATGTGGTAAGTGATCATAAGGTCCGATAAACATGTGTCCCAAGCAGACGCAATTAGTCAAGAATGAAGGCGTTGTGTATTTGTCCGGCCAAGATTTCTGCCATCGTAGGACAAGCCGGCACATCCTTGAGAGAGGGTATCATTCCATCATGGATAGAATCTGCGGAATTCGAAGAGGAAATTTCCATATTTCGTCTATTTATCTTCTTCTTTTCGGGCGTCGGAAGCTGAAAACTCACGACGTATGCTCTGGTGGTCAAGAAGAACTACATCAGGCACATTAGCATGTATAAACCTGAGGGTTGGGAATGAATAGTTCCAAAAAGTTCGGCACTCCTCATTCCCCACAACGGAATCAATATCCCCCGGGTTCTGAAGGGGTCCATCGGTACCTTCCTCAATTCTGTTAATTTTCACAATCGGTTCGCAGCTGTCTATTACTTCATCTTCTTCGAGACTCACCCTGTTGTTATGAGGGTTGATTATTATTCCTTCAGAGTTTCGATTCGCCTGTTTATACCTGCCAACCCAATAGCCGAGTAAACTTCTGTATAATATGTGGGTTTCATACTTTCTATCATAATAATAAAAATGATAATAACACACACAAGGTGAAGGGCCTACCGCGAGGCGTCCGAGATCCTAATACACTTGCTATCAGCATATCCAGCATATGCGGTCTCGGCCTATATCCATCGAGATAACGCGGCCCTAAGAGTGCCATATTACCAGCTACGGCACTCTTGCGGTATTGAGGGTACTCCAGTGTTGCCCTATGCTCCGGGGGATATTGAATCTGTTGTGGGGAACGAGAAGTGTCGAATTCATTGGAAATATTTGTTCCCCACTCTCAGGCTCATACAAGCTAATGAGCCTGATGTGGTCCTTCTCGACCACCAGAGCAAGAAGATATTTGTCGCTCCTGGCGAGACGAATATCGTCCGAAAAGAGGAGGAAAAACGGTAAAATATCGAGATTTTCTCTTTTAACTCCGCAGACCACTCTGTCAAGATGGTTGTTCTGATTATTGGAGTCCTTGGTGGAATGATGCTCTCTCTACTCTCGAATCATATCGGCTTGTCCCACTAAGGCAGAAATCTTAGTCGGACAGATGCAGAAGGCTGTCATTCTTGGCTCACTGCGCTTGCTCAGAGCACATGATTCTCGGACCCAATGATCACTTACCCCACGGTGTGGGAAGTGGTCATTGGTTGATAATGCTGGCGCGCCCTCACCAAAGTAACGTCTGTTTCATTCTAAACAAAAAAGGTATCTTGGGTTTTTGCCCAAAATAAACCAGTTCGCAGCAAAAAATCTATCTAGTAGGTCGCTATTAGCAATAATTAAATTCGTATGACGCTGTCAGTTATTGAAATTTCCAAATTGAATCAAACTGATTGTGTGTTGTTGTTCTGTTCTTAATTTGTTACTTCAATAATTCACTTGTTATCAAAACGGCATACACAAGTGAGGAAATGGCTGATATGCATTACGTTTACGGTCTGTCACAGGGGAATGGGTTAGAAGCTTCTAGAAGATATGCTGAAATGTATCCTCAACGGCAGCATCCTTCACATTGAATATTTGCTCGACTTCATCAACGATTACGAGAATATGGTTCATTTGACAAAAGAACGCAGGATTGTGGTCGCCATCGAGAAGTAAGAGCACCACGTTCAATTTTTAAGAGAAGTGCATCCAGTACTGCTGGAGGAAGTTCCTTTGGGTGTCAGAAGGGATATGTTTTTATGCATGATGGGGCTCCCGCCCATTTTAGTCAAGTAGCACGTCAGCATTTAACTGAAACATATGCAAATCACTGGATAGGTCGAGGAGGACCACAGAACTAGCCCACTCGATCCCCGGATCTCAATCCTCTCGATTTCTCTATTTGGGGCCATTTACAGCATTTGGTTTATCGTACTTCTGTTCGCGATGTAGAGGACTTGAGAAACCGCATCATCGATTCGTGCAGGGTAATCACAGAGACTCCAGGAATATTTGAGCGAATACGTGGCTCAATGCGCCGACGTCTAGACGCATGCGTAATGTCTGAAGGTAGATCTTACAACCATGGGGTAAACCAACTAAATTACTGGCTAAGTGTTTTTTTGGTAGTACAAAACGTCAGGTTAATTTCAATATTGCAACTTTTTCAGTGCTTGTGAAAATAATTGTTATACACATTTTATGTACCCCCTTCAAGGGGCTGTATCTTAACAAGGAATGCTCCAATGAAGTTTTTTCATATGAAAGATCCTATCTTTTTTTCGATTAGGAATCACCTCCTCAAATGTTTTACACTTATTCAATTACACCCTGTATAAATAATTAAGTAATACTTATATCACTGGTTAACAAATATAAGCTATAAAGATACATTTTATTCACCAGGCTATATCGTTCAAAGACGATGCAAAATTGGGAATATCCGGTAAAGAGGCAGTTATAGCAATCTGATGAGAGAACGAGTATTTAAATATCTCTTTTTTATGCATTGGAATATCAATAAGATACTTTCGATTGGTATATTAGTTCATTCAGCAAATATGTAACTGTTATGACATTTTGGTTTTTCAGTTGAGTTGGCCACAATTTTTTCAGCCAATCCAGTCGCAATTAATTCTTTAACGTAACAAATTTCACATAAAATGTTTTTTTTTTCGATCAATTAGATGAGAGAACTTAGTTTCCAACTCAGATCTCAAAGTACGAGTGCTTCGTTATTCAACATGTACCAAACTCCTTGTAATTTTATTTTGCACGCGAGCTTCTCTCTGTGTATGAGCTCAGCTTCCGACCACTGGATGTTATATTGGTGGATCCAATCATGCTCCGCCATTCCCGATTCGCTGGTTTTTCCTCGCTGGGTATTCCAAGAATATCTAATTCTATTTTTCAATTTCAGTGGCCTTGGAAAGTATCCAGTAAAAAAACTCATTTTCAGTTGCCATCCGATACACCAAGTTCATATATTCACAGAAAATTATGTACTGCCAAATGGAAACCGGAAATGATTCGATCTCAGATAGGGACCTGTTATATGAGATGAAATATTTTATAGCATTCGACTGTCGAGATTGTGTCACAGCGAAATAGGTCGCGCGTTGTTGAATTTCTATTACGCAGTGACTTTTCTTAGAATTTCATCGATACAAAAGGCGCGCTCCGTTGTAATAGTATTCGCGGTAAATTCAAGAAGTTCAACAGTTGGAAGGATTTAACATCAAACGAAAATGAATCCATCCCAGCATTGTGCCTTTCCACCTATTCAAATTGGTTCCTTTTTGAATTCCGTTTTTATTTATAAAAAGCTCTTTTCATTCCTATCCTATATCGGCTGTTTTGCATCACTGAATGATTATAATAATAATAATAATAATAAACTTAACCTAAAGAACACAGCAAAGCAAAAGGAGTAGTGTTAGGTCAGGTGACCGAATCTTTCACACTCCCCTTAAAAAAAGCAAAATATATACTGAACCATAAATGAAAATCTACCTAGTTATGATGAAGTGAGTACCTATACCTATGTAGATAATTAATACTTATATTTACCACTAGTTAAACAAATATAAACGAAAATAACTAATACTCAAAATATACCACTGATTTAGAAAATATAAACTTAAAAGATGCATTTTATTCACTAGGTTATATCATTGGTGAGTCAACAAGATTTTTTTTTGTTTTTTTTTTAAGGAATTCAGGGACAATGCAAAATCGGGAATATCCAGTAAAGAGGAAATTATAGCAATCTGATAAGAAAAGGAGGATTTAAATATTTCTTTATTATGCATTGGTATATCGATAAGATTCTTTTTCCTCAAGTTGAGATTATGAACATCTGTCCTGTATGTGACTCTCCTGCACAGATATTCAGGTGTATCCGTTTTAAGGATTTTATAAAAAATGTCGTTTTCAGTTTAGAAGTAACATGTTTGTCGAATTGCAATTTTGAGTCCAAATGTAAACCAAGATTTTTCACATGATCGCTGAAATTGATAACATCATCATTGATACAGATTCGTAATCTATTCGTAGCTTCTATTTTATTAATTTCATTTCAGAATAAAATGGCGAACGATTTCGAAGAATTGATTTTTAGAAAATGTTTTTTCGATAATGTCACGAGTCGCGACAGGTCTGCATTAATTATAACAGTAGCTTTTTCAATTTCGTCCATATTGAAAGAAAAATACACTTGAGTATCATCGGCATATAAATGATAATGACAATGGGAAAAATGATGATGAAAGTTTGAAGTATATAGTGTATATAGAAGAGGACCAAGAATACTACCTTGTGGTACACCTCGTTGAATGGTAAGACTATCTGAAATTTCATCATCAATATTCACATGTTGTTGACGATCTGTTAAATATGATTTGAGGAGTTCCAGTGACGCCCTGCTGAATCCAAGGTGATGTATAATTGATAATAGTATCTCATGGTTAATCGTATCAAAGGCATGGGAATAATCTATCATAATAAGTACGCACATTTTATTGTCATCTATCGACTTCACAATATACTACAGCACTCAAGGCCGAAGAACAACTGTATCCGCTCCTAAAGCCAGACTGATGTTCAGGAAGTAGTTTTCTATTTGAAACATATGTACGGATTTGTTTTTCTAAAATTTTAGACAGAGTTGGAAGAATACTTATACTTCTTANATTCGGAAGTATTTTCAATTGCCACCCTGTTATCTGAATCCCTACTTTCCCACTCACCTATATAAACGAAACATTTATTATATGATAAGCTGTTTTCTCGGGTTTCGCTCCGTGTTCTGTGTATTTTCTCCCCATAAGGATTATTTTCACAACGTTTCGGCAAAGTCTCATTTGCCATCTTCTGGTGATGTCTGGTTTTTTCAACCAGAATTGTAGAATTGTAGAATTGACTGAATTTGGAAAATGATTTTTCCTCTTTGAACACACTACACTGAATGACCGGTTTTTACTTGCGCTACACTATCATTAGGTGATAATCAGTCATATTGTCGCAACTGAGTAGTCGCTTTGCCTATTTCGAGAGGATTTTTCTCTGTTTCACTTGACCCTCATTTATCCAAATAATAAAAAGACTCATTTGAGGACCTAATAAAATATTCATTATGAAAAAATCTTACAATATACTGCTACCCAGCAGGATCTGCGAAAAGGAGATGCACTGCATTTTAAAAATTCTCTGGAACCGTTTCTGGAGAGTGATCAATGAATACTGAATGAATTTCTCAAAACTCGTTGATGACGTTGATGATCTTAACCTCTCTCAATATTTATAAAAATTCATATGCTGTTTCAACTTTACGCCGGTCACCGAACTAAGGAAAAATACTTAATGCGCATCCGTGCAAGTTTGCGTATTTGAAGATTGTTTTATATTTCTATATCCTGTAATCGTATGAATTTTGATATCTACTAACTTGAAATACTAAAAGATGAAATTATGAATTATGAGTATTTTCCTTTTAAAATGTTGGAGTTGAGGTTGAAACATCTTCCAAGTCATGTATTTGCTTGAATGGATTTGAATTTCATGACGATTTTCCATATTTAACAATGTACCCACAAACTTGCGACTCTTCATACATATCTGAATGAAGCTTGGATTTTACTATTTTGTATTTCATACACCTCACACACTGTGATCGTACATCATCATCGTACATCACGTTCACAATGCAAAATGTTTTTTCTGTAATTTTTCACATTGCTTTCCATATCCTTGGAAGTTACCAAACAATTCTTCACTGAAGAAGATTACTTCAACATCAAGACATTTAATCCATTAAATTCCTCAATTCGTCTTGTTATTTTATGGAGTTTGCACCGATATTCAGTTCCATATTTTGATATCGTATACTCCTTTAATCTTACTCCTTCAAGTTATGAGTTGTTTCTTCTTCGCTGCTCTTATTCGCAGTGCAGAGGGTCTTGATTCAAGTTGAAGTTTATTATGGAATTAAGATTCGTGTTACCCCGCGATTTGGAAAAATGTTTTTTATTCTTTGAAAACACTACAATGAATGACTGGTTTTCACTTGCACTGCACTTACATTAGCTGCTAATTCAGTGATATTCAGTTGCGATACCTATTTGACAAAGTATCCTATCCAGGCTTCGGGAATGCTGTGATCTATAGGTGGTGCGACGACTATGTCTCCCAAATAAATAGAATCAACAGACCAAGTTTGTGCAGAACTCACTCGTTTGTTCTCTTGGCTGAAAACAATTTATGAATTTCATTTTGGGTTAGCACTTGTAAGCATTTTTTCCTTTCTGCTAGTGAAAATTGCTACCCCACCGCGAGTATAGGGAAAGGTTGCTCTTAAGTATGCCTGTGGTAGCTCAGCCGAAAGTGGTTGGGGTAAAACAAAAACTTCCCATTATGATGGAAGAAGACAGTAATACTCATAGTTATATAATTATGTATCAATATGAACAGCTTATCGAACAATGTCTTCTCTGTGAAGAGGATTATAATATAGTAAGCACTAGATGGTAGTCATTTCTCCACCCAAAATTATATACCACATTTGGAATCTAGCATAGGTTGTGATCGATTATTATCGGAATTATGGTTTTGAATTCGTATCTAATTCATTATCCCCTCAGAGAAAGAAATTTATTTTAACCAGACCTAAAGCCGTTCCAATACAGCAGTTGACTGATTAAGCAATCAATGAAAAAAATTCACTTGTAGGGTGGAACAACCTTTACTTATGATATAGTAGGGGTTGGTTGCGTTTGGTTGTGGAAGTCACAATGGTTCATTATCAATATAAATTAGCAATGAGTAGTTGTTAAGCATCAAGCGGTTAACCTCAGGGCTAATGAATATGGAAAAAATTTACTTGATGGATCTGATATGTCTTACTGTCCTTCATCTTAACTGAGGAAATAACGGTTCCAGGATGGATTTCAGTAGTATACTGTATGATCCCGAAGTCTGCGATGTCCCAAATATCATGTATGCAACTACTTATGCGCTCATCCCTGAGTCATCAAGAATCACTGGTTTTTTCGCACTCTCTCGAGTCATGTGATTAAAGCTTGGCTTCGTTCATTCTCAACCAATCACAAATAAATCATCTCATCAGGATTAGCCAATGGGAATTCAAAATATATTGTGTCATTTCGAGGATGATTAAAATACCTAGTATTCATAAAGCTGATCGCTGAACAGGAACAGTAGATGATATGCAAGAACGAAATAATATCCTATAATATTGAAATAAAGATCAATTATTAAATTGGTATCATAATATTCAATTCGCTATGGAATGCTTATAGATACCCCGCCATATCCAGTGATCACGTAGCTCGCCTGCCAGTCGTTGACGAAACTTCGAAATAATACGTTTATCCTCTCAGTCAACGCAGTTACAACTGATGATGAACTTCAGATCATCATTAGTCATGAGAGTCTTTTTAAAAGATTAAATGATTGATATCATTCAATTGAGAGAATTTTGATGAATTCAATAATATTGCAGATGTAGTTAGCGAACATATTCGATGATTCAAGTTTCAAGAAATCAGTAAAATAGTAGGATTATACTGTAAACCGAATTTTATGACGATATTTTGAAAATAGTCTCAACCCTCTTTGTAATATAAACTCCATCAGGATAGTTCATTTTATTGAGATAAATGTATTTAAACATCTCGCTCAGTTCCCCTAAATCGAATACGTAGGGGAAAATATCCCTAATTGAGTATTTTCCCCGAAGGCAGCTGACTAAACGAACTATAATGTAATTACTAGTCGGCACATCTGGCACAAAACATTTATTTTGTATTTCGATCATTGTCCATCCATATTATAACTACATTTCCAGTAATTGTGCTTACAAGTCAGAGCACAGTAAAACAGGGTACAAATGCTAATTTTTTAATTTTTTCGAATGGTCGTAAACACTGCCTTGGTATAATTAGCTCACTTTGTATGTTCATGGTTTTTGCTACATTGGTCACTTGTCGATTTCTTTCAAATCTTGTTTTTCATGGCCATCATTTTAACAATCTCGTGCCATATATTAGTTAGTACATGTTCGGTTTTAGATCATTTCCATAACCTTTGGAATAGGATTTGACTTTCCATAAACTATTTGTCTTCTTTCATCCGCTATTTCACATTGACATCAATCCCTTCTGTCCCTTTGTTGGATTTTACGCGTCTAAGGTCACCTTTACAATGTAATTATTCTGAACCAAACCCCGGTGTATTGAAACAGTTTGTTTATATTTTCTCAAACACTTTCATCATGAAAGTTTTTCGTTGGCATTTACCCGTTATTTTTTTCAGTTTCCTTCATATTTCTTATTGAAATTGACTGGTTCTGTATCAATGATTTTGGTAAACGAAGCTGGTTCATGTGGTTGATCCGTGTCGTTAACTTCTTTGTTTCCTGTGATTCTTGAATATTCAAGAACTCAATATACAGTTAATCTGTTTGTGTTTGCAAGTTCCCTCAGTTCTTCACTTCACTCACAGAATAGTTCGATCTCACTCTTGGATTGACCAATATCTCGAGTGTATCCTGGCTTTGAGTTCTGTATCTGTATCTGTAGAGTAGGAAGGGGTGAGTGTAAGCTCACAGCACTTAGGCCACATGTGACCCATTGTACAGACTCCCGAGGAGTTGTCCTCCTAGGCCATCGTCGATCCTGCCCTTTCCAGGAAGGTGGACAGGTCACTGGGAGACATCTCCTTCATATCGGCAGGTATAAGCCAAGTCTCGCCGAACACACACTCTCTTATTGACGATAACTCCGGGCACTCACATAGGACAGTCTCATCTTTTTGTTCACACATCCTGCATATAGGTGTGTCCACTAGCCCCATATTATGGAGGTGTTTCCTTAGTTGACAGTGGCCAGTCAGAAATCCTTCTGTTGAGCGTATATTTTTCCTGGTCATCGCCAGATATTTCTTCGGCGCCAGCTTCCCAGGGTCGCCCAAGGTGATCCTGGCAAGAATGCATCCTTTGATTCCATCCCATCTCTTCAAGACTGGCTTTGAGTTATTTCGCTATTATTTTTCTAATTTCTCTAGGACATCAAATTACCAGATTTCTGGCAAATTGCAGGATTGCATAAATTTCTGTCAAGAATACGGTAGCGACTATAAATAGACATGATGCTCCCTAAGTGGCTCAGACAGTTATCAACATACCCTACCCAGAATCCGAGGCCAATGATTAGAGCTCTCGATGCCGTTGACACCAAAAAAGCAGAAGTGTGTCAAAATAGTTATGGTCTAGGATATAGTAACACTTTCAGTTATTTATACTCTGCCATCAATTGATTATCTTCACCTAGAAGTTATATAAATTCTAGTCCCTTCATGTTGGTTCCCTTGGTAAATACTACTATCCAACTCAAATGAGTTAAGACCTTCTCTCTTGGTCCGATTTATTATAAACTTCAAAGCTCGCTGCATGCTCTCCCTCACTATCTAAAATATTTGTGTAGTATAAAACAATTGGAACCGTAAAAACTTCTCAACGAACAATTAGTAAACAATCTACTAAAAAACTATTTTCCCACACCGGACCAAAAAGTTATCTTCATCGGGAGATGACAAAAACGATTCAGCTTTTTCCCGCGAATTAGTCCACATGAACTCCCTTCGTGGTATTAGTCAGGAGAGTAGTTGTTTTCTGATAGGTGTCAGTCCATTAACCTAAGTGTAGGTAATTTGAGACTGGTCTGAACGAATTGTTCTTTTAGATAGTTTGATTTTCAGCCAGTCTCCAAGTATGTCCCACTCAATTTGTGAAGTTTTCTTCCTTATACGAAGAATTGGGCAATTACGGTTGGTTATCTCGTTCACAGGCAGATGGGGCGATGCCAAACATGTTGGTTGTCGTCCGCTTCAGCCTAGATCGAGGAATGATACTTTGAAGGAATTCGATTTTCAATTATCGGAAATCATCGACTTAATGTTGCTGATAGACACTACTTTGCACTGACGAGTGGCCAAACAGCCCGAAACCGGTCTGCAAGTGTGTTCCAATAATTGAAAATCTATTGCGGCAGTTGTATCGCCAACAGCATATGCAGGAATAACTTCAGTGAAGAATCCTGCAGACATCTGTCGGATATAACCCAACGCCCTTGATAACTATTATAATTCATCCGCTTAGCACCCGATCCCGTTTGAGAAGCCGTGGTGTCTCGCTAGAATTTTTATAATTTTCCAGGACAGTTTCTTGTCAGCTGTTTACTACTGTTTCCTCCATTATGATCGTATAAGCCAATCTTACTATGAGCATGCGGTTCAGTTTTCATCGGGATAATTGCGTCAAACGTATGTGTTCTGTCTCTGTGAGAAGGGTTGAAAACTTCACCGAAACGGTACTAGCAATAATGGTTCAATCAATCGATTGTTCGTAAATTTATTCGGGGTACAGAATATTAAAATTGTTTCTTGTTGAAATGAGGTTTAACTGAAGATCATCATCCCCGCTCTGAGCACTTCCAATGAAAATTCGTAATTTCCAGAATATTAAATAAGAAAATTGAAGGTTTGTTGATAAGCAAACTCCGAAGTTTATAAATTTTAATAAACCTCATCAAATATTCTTGCGAATAGAAATTACTGCAAGAAGTTACATGTTTCTAATAAAACGAAAACCTCGCCATACTCGTATAACCGTAACTAACAAAGCAAATTTCCTGCTCACAACCGACTCAATGCATGAAATTAACACCGATACCAAACTTCGATAACGAACTTGTAAATTTACGCTTGTAATGAGATGGTTATACTGCTGCGAGCGATATCTCAATGGATATTGTCCGAATCAGAATGTTGCCAGTAATAAACTATAACCACAATTGGTGTTCGGCCCTTGTTTCTAATCTCTTGATTCGATCCCGAGGGTCCGAGACACCGGAGAGCAATCTGGTTCGAGAGAACAGGGGCGGCGAACATTTTTTCATCGATCTGATGAAACACCTTGAACAGTTTCGTGAATACATTTTATGAACATATGAATCGTATTAATAGAATTGCTTTCTTTGATTTGAAATTTTTATACTATTTGAAGCACACCAACTCTAATGAATTCAAAATGTTAGTGATTCGAATGCATTATCTGTATCTGTAAAGTAAGGAAGATGAGTGTAGACCCTTAGCACTTAGGCCACATGTGACCCATTGTACATTCTCCCGAGGAGTTGTCCTCCTAGGTCATCGTCCATTCTGTTCTTTTCAGGAAGGTGGACAGGTCACTTAGAGACATCTCCTTTATATCGGCAGGTGAAGGCCAAGACTCGCCGAACACATACTCTCTTTGGCAACCTTGAGGTGTCTCACGGCGGTCTTCGTGAAGGTTTTGGAAGGTGCAGCGACATTAATGTCGTTGCGCGGCTTCTTCAACCTTCTTGGGAATCCCTCCGTGGAGGTGCTCAAGTAAGGGCGCTTTCCTGCAGGGGCAGCCGGTTCCTTGCGTTTATTCAAGGCGAAGCTATTGGCGCCCGCCGCAGGAAGTGTCCTTGCTGTTGGAGGTGGAGTGGGGGAGGAGGAGGGTGCACTCTTGCTGCCTCTTTCGCTCTCTTTCTCCTTTTGACCTCGGCGCGCCGAATGCGCTCACACCTTGGCGTGAGCGCATCACGAAGTGATCTGCCATTTCCAGCCTCATTCCAAGTGGTAAATTGGGGTGGACATTTCTGTTCATCCCCAGCCACCGCCATAGATTGAGGTGAGCATTTCTATCTAGCCTCGGGATTGGTTTTTGTTTTATCAGTGTCTGTTTTTGTATTCTTCGTGAAGGTTTTGGAAGGTGCAGCGACATTAATGTCGTTGCGCGGCTTCTTCAACCTTCTTGGGAATCCCTCCGTGGAGGTGCTCAAGTAAGGGCGCTTTCCTGCAGGGGCAGCCGGTTCCTTGCCTTTATTCAAGGCGAAGCTATTGGCGCCCGCCGCAGAAAGTGTCCTTGCTGTTGGAGGTGGAGTGGGGGAGGAGGAGGGTGCACTTATCGTTGCTGCCTCTTTCGCTCTCTTTCTCCTTTTGACCTCGGCGCCGCGAATGCGCTTACACCTTGGCGTAAGCGCATCATGAAGTGATCTCATTCCAAGTGGTAAATTGGGGTGGACATTTCTGTTCATCCCCAGCCACCGCCATAGATTGAGGTGAGCATTTCTATCTAGCCTCGGGATTGGTTTTTGTTTTATCAGTGTCTGTTTTTGTATTTGTTTCATTCATGTGTGAACCCACGAGTAGCAGGGGAAGTGTTGGTCACTCTGGCAGAGCCCCGCATTACCAGAGGAAGGCTGATTACAATGAGGTTTCGCCCGTTTACCCAAGAGGATCGTTCTTAACCGCATTCAGCTGTCGGCACGATTCCTTACACCTAAGCTTGGATAGGCTGGTCCACGATGGCATGTTTCGCAAAGGCTTTTGGGGAATTTTGGTTCCCCTCACCCTACTTATTTCTGCCACTGACCAGGAGTTCGACGATCCCGTCCGTAAGGCCACATTGGCTTTCCGGACCCCTGGCCGTTCCCCTATCCGCCACCTGGGGACGCGCCCGATAGGTAGCCCAACCCACGGGTTTGAATGCAGTATTTCTTACATCAATTATTTTGGGAGAGTAAACATGTTTGAAGTAAATAATTAATCAAATTCGGTCGTTGAAATTCAGAATTACCTTTATTGCACTATAAATAGTGAAAATCATTCATTCATTCTGTATTAATTAGTTTTTTAATATGGATTATCACCAAGTATCGGCCAGTTCTATTCAATTTATTGCAAAAAATTGCAGACAAAGCATATAAATAGAAATATTAAAGACAAACTGATATTGTAAATTGGTACTTTCAATCTTCTCAATTTTACATGTTGACACCTTTACAAATCACACACACCTCCATAAATCTATTCATATGTGATTGTTTTGGTCAAAATATAGTCTTTTACTTACTTCAATATATTTTAGGTTAGGTTAGGTTAGGTCCAAAGTGAGTGGGCCTATTCAACCCTCCACCGCAACTTGCAAGGGTTTATTGTGTTTCACACCTATTCACACTCGGTCAAATACACCCAACTTCTTAACGAAGCCGATTAGTTTGTATAGTGAGTGGTCTTTCAGGTAAGATGGTAAGAGTACGGCTCTGCCGAACTCTAATGACCTGATTTGGTCCCCAACGGGGCAAGCACAAAGTATATGCTCTGTTAATGAGGTAGTCGGATAGTCAAGTTGCAAAATTATCACCTTGATACCCACGACAACCTTTCCATATGAGGGTTTTTGCACGTCAGCTACACCTGACGATGCCTCAGATTCAGCCGTGCAGGGGTTTTTTGCCTCTGGTTTTGGTGAAACCTCACTTGAGTGCAAACGTTTACTAACCTGATCATGGAAGGTTTGTTCCTCCACCTGGGACAGATTCTGCGTATGCCGCTCAAGAATTTGGTGCAAGGTGGTATTATAAGGTACCCCGCTCTTGAGGAGACGACTCAGTCGTTTCCTAGTTGCACCACCAAACCTTTTTTTCAAGGTTCAGTTGTTACAGGGAGGTCAGTTGGAGTCGTAAACTCGACATGCATCTCCTCTGTCTACTCGCTCCTGAACTAAATTCACAAGGAGGTCTTTTGGAGTCGTAAACTCAACATCCATCTCCTTTGTAGACTCGCTTCTGAACTAAATATACAGGGAGGTCAGTTGGAGTTGTAAATTCGACATCCATCTCCTCTATGCACTCAGCATCAGAAAGAATTTTTAAGTTTACTCTGTCCATAAAAGTTCCACGAGTAGCTAGGGAAGTTGTACTTTAATTCAGCATATATCCAATTTTCCAGTCGATGGATAACTGACCATTTCAATTCTGAGAACGGTGATTTCCAAGTGCATTCCTAAGTCTTTCATAAGTTGTTTCAAAGAAAAAAACTCAGTTGTTGCACTTCTGATTCAGTCGAGGTAAGCGCAATTGCATTTTATTTTCTCCAATTTACATTTGGGCCAAAATTTTGAAAAATAGAACTCCAGTCCATCGGCCTAACCTGAATTTATATGATAAACCCAGTAATTTAGGCGTATTTCTGTAAAAAAATGCAATAGTTTAGGATTTCATGTAAACATTTGTGTGCAATAATAAAAATCCATTACTAGTACTTCAAATATATTACACCATTCAATTTTTAATCTCCAAAAAATGGTTGAATCTTCTCGGGTTTTTCATGCTGAATCATTTCATCAATTTTATTTGTTTGAGATTTAAACATGTATCGCTATTTGATGTATCCATTCGAATGGTTTTCATAAAATGATTGAATCTTAAATTTCAAGCACCAGGAACTTGCTTCAGGCCATACATACATTTATTCTACTCACTGTTGTAATTCTCCATGTTGTACACACATGAGAATCGTACAATAATAACACTTGCAAAACACCTACATTCACAGGAAAATCATCAGATGAAATACAAATAATATAACAAAAGATAACACTTACATGGGTAGACATATGAAGAACAAGTCAAACAGGGTCGAAGAAAACAAATCAGGGGTCTACAACTATCATGCGGATCGTACCCAAAAGTTATATAGAAAGGACTTCAAGAAATTTCTAAACAAGAATTGCTCCTAAAATAGATAACGACCTATCACTAGACATGCCAATTTATATAGATGTTTCCAACGTATTTGAAGAAAGGGCGATTCAGTAGTATATCTCTAAATCAGTGGATCTGCATTCCACCATTTCTTTTGAAGCAGTCGACTTGATAATTTTGCTTGCCATTGTCTAAAATGATCGGTGGTTTTGGACTCAGCAGGAAACTGAAAAGCATAAACTAGACTGGTGCAAAATCTCATTTGAATACAGTCAATGCCGCTACCAAACATTTTTTGTATGTCCAAGTTTATCTAGATATATATGTTTGACAAAAACTCGCAATGTTTAACCATCTTAATGTTGATGGTTGTGTTCATCACATTGGAGACCATAAGTTTATTGAATAGATTTTAGATGTTGTCAGGCTGGCAAGAACGGTTGAGCAAATTCCAGAAAACTCAGTTGCAAAGCACAGGAATTGAGAACAATGTCAGAACGGCTGTCAAGCTATCGAGAAAAAAATCGACTTGCCAGGCTGTTTCAAATTGTATCTACTAATTTTATTTCTCCTGGGGAGTTTTTGCAACCATTCCATTAATTATAGGTGCATAATGAAAAAACTTCGATGTTGTGAACAAATGTAACAATTTGTCAATTCTGTGCAGTCATTGGTTTCTATCAGAAGAAATACAATATCGTTAATATTTCTTCTCTTATCAAGTCCAAATGCACAAACAATAAATTCAATTTTTGTGTAATGAGTGGTTCCATTGTTCTGTGATAGAAATTTCATAAAGAGATTTTTTTCGCAGAAGTAAGGAAAAGAATATATTTTTGTGTTCTTTATTTGTAGGCTGCGACAAGAGAACATGAGAGAAAGTTCAGTATTTTCTTCAACTTTAACGAAGATTGTACGACATTAGGAAAACCTTTTCACGTAACGAATTTCATAATTCGGCTGACCGAACAAAAATTGATTCTTTCTATGTGATCATTTAGCAGGTCTGCAATATTGTAACAACAAGCTCTCAATTGTGCGTTTGATTCTTATGGGACAAGTTACTGATGAAAGTGTGGAGGAAATATCTAAAAAGTGAAATGTCTATCTCAAAAGAAAATATTTGTCGAAAGGAGGTCGAATCTAGAATGTACCTGTAGATGATCAGAAGCTCCTGGAGTGTGAAATAACTTCTGTAACAAAAATAAAACTGTTGCCGAACTACTTTTTTGATATTTCTAACTTGCTCATGAGAGAGTTCTGTTGTGACTTTCAGAAAAGATGATATTTAATTGGGTAGTTTAGCAACATCAGACATTCTAACGCCGTGTATGACCATCTCAGTTTTTGTGATGAAGAAACAAATATGGGCTTCATTAGTACCAAAGGCATAATTGAAAAACAAAAATTTTTGTCACGCCCATATTGATGAAGAGCAGTGCTTAGTAGCAAAGTTTTTGATAAAGTCATATAATGGACAGTTCAATGTATTGTTACGTTTTTTTCCCGTGGGTTAACCAATAATTGACTAAACTTAAACAAAAATTTTTGTCACGCCCATATTAATGAAGAGCAGTGCTTAGTAGCAAAGTTTTTGTTAAAGTCATATAATGGACAGTTCAATGTATTGTTACGTTTTTCCCCGTGGGTTAACCAATAATTGACTACACTGAATAATCAAAGTTAACTTTATTCCACCAGAAATACAACAAACACTTCAAGTAAACTTCAACTATTATTTGAATGTTTATCGCCTTACTAGATTACTTCGCGTACCGCACTGTAACGTCCAATAAACTGTCTCAATATCCTCGTGGCTAGCCTTCAAATATCGTAATCAAATTTTGTAGAAATTTCGCCAAAGTTCCACCGAAATCGGCAGCATTATTCTCGCTGCTTCTAGGGTGGCGGGGAATCATCGTACACTCGCGCGCTCTTGGCCACGTCACGCTTGGTTTATTGCTACCAGTGGCGGCCGGCGTGATTTACAACATGATTTACAACAGTATTGATAAGTTGTTCTAATGTGGAGCAGAAACAGCATATTTATGTTTCTGTGGATATGGGCTTTGGCCACATTTTTTTAGCTAATGATGAAAGGCTTATTCATTCGTGACGACAGATTTTGCTTGCCTAAGCAAATAATTCGCACTCCGTTTCTGTTCATATCAAATCACTAATGACGACTTATTCGTTATTTCTAAAAAGAAATTGTATATGGTAGAGGGTTTTAAATTGTAATAATCCAATAATTACAGTCAAATGGTGAAATGGTAGTTTGAAATGATGAAACTATATTTTTGTCAAAACTGAGTTTATTCTTGATTATGATACCTTATTTTATTTGTCATAGAATCCCCATCAATTTGAGAATTTTAAGTAGGTAAACATTGCTGGGTAAGCTAAAACTGACATCGAAATGATAAAAAATATGTGTGTCAATATCAACATAAAATTATTGATTCCAGTGGCGCATTTGCTTTTTCAGCTGCAGGAAAACGCGGAAAAACCTGCAGCACCACACCATCTGAAGATCTTGATCTGCCTATATCCTCTCTCTCTCTCTCATAAAACAAAATGTAGGGTGTCTCCAGAGGCTCCAATGAATTCAAGACATCACCAGAACACTTAGTGACACGACAATCGTTATTTCTAAATGATTCGTGGTGGAACTATTTTGGTTGAACTATTTCCTTCAAATATTCCACAAATTTATAGAGAATGCTATCGAATACCTCTTATCTAAGTTTAAAACGTCTAACTTCCTCTCACACAGTAAATCAAAAATTATATCTAACTTTTCTTCAGAAGTTTTTAAGTTGGGAACCTTCATTTTACATGATAAATTGTTTTCGTGATCCAACTAACAGTCGTCTTTTTCTCCTCCGTAATAAATAACATTTCTGTTTTATATCTCTATCCTTTTCAGTGTTCATTGTGAACTCAATATAGTTAAATATACAGGGCATCTGACGAGCGTGTATCAGAACTCGGTAAATAAACATTTCAAGTGGGATTTTCATACACTCCCATACGAGTACACCTTACAAAATGAATGTGAATTATTATTAATTCTATGAAGTGTCAATAAAAATCATAAATAACTTTATGCGTTCGAATTTTCGAATTTCGTAAATGATTTTTTTTTGGACTAGTAATATACATAAATCAATGTTTTTTGCAATGGCATTCATAATTTGAAAATAAGAATATCAACTGATATAGTAGAATCATATTAGACAATGGAAGTCCGAACTAACAAACTTCATGATGAAACATTGTGAACCACTTTCAAACAAAAAATTTTGATACGTTACCCAGTCGCATTTCAGGGAGCAAGCACATATTCTAAAGTGGCCTCAAGAAGTTACAGTTGTATTTCGAAACAGGATAGCTGTATTCCACTATAGACGGAGCTCAGATTGACGGTAGACTTCACGTAAATTCGGCGGGCTTTACGTAAACGGAGTAACGGGTTGGAACGGTCTGACCGACAAAAAACTAGGCATTTCTGCTTTACCCCACAAAGCTCATCACGCTTCAAAGACACCCGCAAAGAGCAGCGATCGCCAACCCAAAGGGTTTTACTATAGATAAACAAATCAGTGCCGCATGGCAGTGATACTGCCATGCGGCAGTATCACTGAGTAACAGGTGATGGTTGGTTTAACAATGCATATACCCAAATTTCACAGTTACAGCACCACTCCGAAAAAATCACACCTTAAGCATCAAGTCATGAACGGGTCCATCGTATTTTCGAAAATAATCTACAGGGTGGTCGAAATTTCCACCTAAAACATAACATCGAGAAAATTGATGAAACATGATTTTTTCGAAAGAAAACCATACACTATTCTATTATTTTTGAATACTACGAAAAAAAAGATGTCAAATTCATGAAGAATGTCCTATATCTAAAATACACCCGTGGCAAGAATGGATGGATTAAAATAAAATACTATCAGAGAGATGAATTATATCTATGTTTATTGATATCGAATACAGTAATTTCATTTTGTTTATATTTTTTAAGGTTAGATTTTACTTTAATTTTAGAATTTAACTTGATTTCTTTAAATTCAAATAATATTGTGGTTCATTTCAACAGATGTTCAAATACATTGCCGTTTTGTTCTAAATAAGAATATATTCTTTTTTGCATACCACTATTTGTAGCTTTCTGTATGGAGTCAGGAATCAAATTATTGAAAGCTCTCAGAAACCTTCATTTCATGTTTTCTTTATCACTCACAGCTTCCGCATAAACATTTTCTTTGATATATCCCCAGATGAAGAAGGCCAGTGGCGTCAGGTCTGGAGAGTGAGGAGGAAATTTAAATGGCCCATTGTAGCGAAGCCGCTGATCTTCGAACATCCCATTCAACAACACAGCAATGGTCTCAGTACTATGTGCAGGGGGTTCATCCATCTAATACCATAACTTGAAATGGTAGTGTTCAGATGCATTCACCAACCATATTCCTAATTATATGCGAATATCTATCGCTATTCAAATTCTCGTGATAAAGATATAAACATAAAATTCGGTCTTCCTTTATAGCACAAAAAACATTAAAACTCCATGAATTCTGGAAGTTTCGCTGGATTTTCTGCTGCCCAAAAATGACTATTAAGGCGGTTGTACATACAAATTTGGCAAATTTGGCTTCATCTGTCCATATCATGTTCTTCATTAACTCAGGGTCCTCCTGTATATTGATAAGAAATCATTCGCAGAATTCCACTCGTTCGGGTAAGTCGTGAGGTTTCGGATTCTGAACCTGGTGATATTTAAAGGGACGCCACTTATGTTTGAATAAAATCCGGTTTGTTCAACGAATTTTCTGGATAGGCTGAGAAATAGGCCAAAACTACAATTTCGATGTCCTCATTGTTTACGAGTGGTTTTTTTG
This sequence comes from Leptinotarsa decemlineata, assembly GCF_000500325.1. Classification (NCBI taxonomy): domain Eukaryota; kingdom Metazoa; phylum Arthropoda; class Insecta; order Coleoptera; family Chrysomelidae; genus Leptinotarsa; species Leptinotarsa decemlineata. The sequence continues at coordinate 10,300 of NW_019290919.1, read as the reverse complement.
TTGATGACAGACGAAAAAGATCCGAAATCACGGCAGTTTCTTAGAAGTCTTCTCAGAATATTTTTATTGGGTCTGTGTAGATTTGGAAATCTTCCTGCAAAAACACGACAAGTTCTGTCCAAACGAGACATTTTGCACACAAATAGAAAACTACGAAATACAATTATATCGCATCAAATTTTGACATATTTGTTGTAACTTCATTTGTTTTCAAAACTTTCATGGGTTGGTATTGCTTCGAATGATTTACATTTCAAATATTTCCCAAAATCGGATATATCTTGCCAGGGGTGTATTTTAGGTATAGGACAGTCTTCATGAATTTGATATCTGTTTTTTCGTAGTATCCAAAAATAATAGAATAGTGTATGGTTTCCATTTGAAAAAATCGTGTTTCATCAGTTTTCTCGATGTTATGTTTTAGGTGGAAATTTCGACCACCCTGTAAATTATTTTCGAAAATTTGATGGACCTGTTCATGACTTGATGCTTAAGGTGTGATTCTGTGAAATTTCACATTTTCAACTGTGAGTGTCTATGAGTTATGATTTTTTCGGTGTGGTGTTGTAACTGTCAGATTTTTCAGAAAAAAATTAATATCTCGAAAACTAACAGATTTGGGTATAGGCATTGGTATACAAAGTGGGCCTAAAAGGTGGTGAGGAATTCAAAAAGGTAATAAAATGCAGGGTGTTCTATTTGAAATAAGGAAGATGCCTTAACTTCCCGGATAACGGAAGGAGACCGGAAGTTGAAAGTATTTTGGTTGAGAAGGCCATTTTGTAAAACTCACTACCACAAAATTTCAAGTTTTTATTTTGAATCGTTCTTCATATATTCCTAACGAACGCTCTTCGTGAAAGACCCTGTATATTGACAGATGGCAAGAAGCGATCGATCAGTAAAAAACGAACTGAAAGGTCCAAAAAAATTATTCAAAATGTTAAAATGATTTGGTTGATAGCGATGTTCATTCGTCGTTCAGTCTTAACTGTTAAATATTTCATATTCATTCATCATAATCAGTTTGAGTTATAAATTCATTAAGCAATAATATCTAATATTTAAAATTATCAATTTCTAACTTTTTTCTTGTGATGTACTTCATGTTCAGCCGCGAAAAGTGTGTCATCCTTACTTGCTATATTGTCGTCTACTCGACATATACTAGAACCTCAAAAATTGTGCTTTTCTCACTCTGAAACTCGTACCTACGCGTCTGCGACAGGGAACTTTGACAATTGATATCAGCCGTCTTGTACGTCGACGAATGGCAAGATCTGCCGAAAATATCGCCGCTGTCTGTGAGAGTGTGCAAGAAAATCCGAGGAAGTCAATTTCGCGTCGCTCGCAAGAACTCGGCCTTTCGCAGACCACAACTTGGCGAATTTTGCGTCGTGACCTTGACCTGAACCGTTACAAAATTCAACTGACCCAGGAACTGAAGGTAAACGACCATAAACAACGACGTGTGTTCGCCGAATGGGCTCTGGCTCTGTGGAGCAGTTGGACATTTTCATCTAAAAATCATCTTCAACGATTAAACCATTTCTGGATAAATGGGTATATGAACAAACAAAATTGTTGAATTTGGGACAATACCAATCCACATGAGATCCAAAAACGTCCAACGCATCCCAAAAAGTCACCGTTCGGTGTGGATTTTAGGCTGGTGGCGGCCTCGGTGCATATTTATTTGAGAACAACGTTGGCCAGGCCATCACTGTCAACGGCGGGCACTATAGATCGATGATCATCAACTTTTTTTGGCATGAATTGGATAATCCGGACAACAACAACATGTGGTTTCAACAGGACGGCACTACGTGTCACATGCCTTATACGAAATTGTATATTCTGCACGAGCGATTCAAGAACATGACCATCTCACATGGTCATGTGAACCGGCCAAGTCGCAGCCGTATGCGAATGAACCACAAACCACAGTGGTCTAAAAAACCAACATAACCCATATTATCAGTCAAATTCAGCCTCTCCAGAGTCATGGAAAATTGGACGTGAAAATTGGACGTTTCGGATGTGTTCCATCCCAAGAAGCCATGGCGGAGATTTGAATGATAATGGCATCAATAAATTCTATGACATCTCACATACTTGCCCTTAAAAAGTGCGAAAGCGGCGGAAACACCGAAAGCGAGAAAATTGAAAAAATCAGGTTAGTTGATTTGTTTCTCTCCGTCTGGTAGAACCCTAACTCTGTCAACCATCAAAAAGCAATATATCATGAGACCAAGGGCGGATTGTTCTATCTGTAAAAATCAGATGGTTAAGTACACTTGGCTATAGTTAGAAGCAAATTTGCAGTGTTTCTATAATCAGTTGAGAAAATTTGCGCTATGAATATTGAAGATAGGGAAGGAAAAATTCAAAAAACATGAAGAAGTTAAGATAAATGCATATTTTATGTTGAACATAGGTTCAGCTCTATGAGGAAAAGAATAGTGATTGTAACACTGCACCCATACGTAACGTACCAATCTGTACCTGGAAAATGATTCGATCTTCGGACAACAAACAAACGGATATATCTCTCTTGGCGATGAATCCTCTGCTCCGGCCTGTCATGATGATCCCCTTCTATCAAGAGAACGCTGGTTTGACAAAATTCTCAGTTATGCGAACTCAGCGCCCGACACTGTCTACGTCATTTATATTCGTATCACAGAAGTAGTCAGGCGATCAAATCAAATCAGAATCCACCAATCACGGTCCAAGAATATTAAGCAATCTTTCGCTACCTTTACACAATGAATAAAAGTCTGGATTAAATTTCCGAGTAATTCGATTGGGGCCGATCGAATTGAGAAGTTCCATTTCGATGAGATTGATCTCTGGAAACTTTTGGTCGATTTCAAATTAAATACTGCGTTAATTCATTGGAACTTCTGGATTGATATGGTGATGTAAATNAGTAAGCGATGATGGTTGCTATAATAAAGATAACTACAAGAGAAGGTACAATTTGACAGTACAATAGTATCAGGTGATTCAGGCTGCATTCAAACTAATAGATAATGAAGTTTTTTTCCCGTTTTTAGTTGTTACATGACTTATAACAGTTATTAAATGGAGAAATACACCCGAGGAATCATTCAGTTGAAGATTATAAAAATGTTAGTTTACAAAATATTTTGCCACAAATATCAAACAGCTAACCCTCTGCGACGCCACTGTATTTTAACAAATCTACTTGAATGAAGAATACCTTTTGTTCTCCTTTAAAATACATCAAGTATTATCATGAACGTCTCAAACCCTCTTGACTTATCAAGTAATGAAAAATTTTTGCTTTCTTCAACTTCATACAACAACAAATTGTGGAAATCTTTCAAAGAAAAGAAAAATGCCAATCAATTCCAAAATGGACTGTTCACAAAGATGTATAGATCATACAATGTTAGACACGAATTGGAAAAAAAAAACTCTCTCGAAACAAAAACTTCCATATGAACATTGAATTACGAAAGAAAAAATACTTTCGAAACAACTATTTTTATATGAACTTTAAATTATACAAAAACACTTTTTCCTATTCAGCTAGTTCTAAACATAGTTATGGAATTGAATTAGATATCATTCACAGAATTGTTTCACAATATAGTACGTGAAGGAGGTAAAATTTCACTTATATGGAATATAGTCATCCTCAATGGCGGAGACCCGATGTTTCGGAATAAGACATTCACCTCTTCATAACACGACAAAATGAAGCACGTAATTCAGATTCAGATTTTTCAGATTTATTCATCTTCAAAAACATTTACATCACAATTTCAATACAATATTACCTTTTCAAAGCAGAAATAGTCACCTAAGCGCAGTATGGCTTGTTTTGTGCTCTATTCCTACTTCGTCATGGTATACATATTAGTTTTTATATAAGTTTTCCGACAGATCACAACAATACATTTGTGTTAGTATTTAAAAGCTCAC
>NW_019290918.1:71210-109745 GCF_000500325.1 Leptinotarsa decemlineata | reverse complement strand
ATTTCATACAAAAAAATGTGAGAATGTTTCAAAGATAAGAAGAAAGCAAGTTATTCCAAAATAAACTTTCTACAAAGATGTAGATCATACAAATAAGTAACTTCCAGAAACAAACTGGATGAAAAGTCCTCTCGAAATAATTACTTTCATATAAACTACTTTTTTATGGATATATGGAGGTCTTCATCACGCATATCGCATCGGTTTGTCAGACCGCATGAATTCATAATTCAATTCAGTTGTATGGTGTAGAAGGAACTGGGCAATGGGCATAGTGAGCTATCGTTAAAAGATAGACATATGCCATCGCCAACTTTTTATAGACCTATAAAAGAACAACAACATATGCGAGAAAAAGATTTTGGTTTTCTACTTCTCCATTAAAAAAAATGTGAAGATCTTTCGTAGAAAGAAAGGGAGTGAATAAATCGAGTTACTACGTTTTGTACTGATATTTTAGATTTAATTATGAATATTAGAATTATGTTGTATATTTTTCCATTGAGTGTAGCTAAACGGACTGTTATATTGGTTGTAAACGAAACATACGTTGAATCTTCCAGTGTCGTTATGAGTTAATGACATTTTTCAAAATACTTTGTTCATAAACTAATACTTCACATCTAATCATCACAGTTTATTGAAAATTATACAATAAACTGCAGTAATTACTTTCAATATGAATTTTCCTCAAGTATCGGCCACTCACATTTGAAATATCCTTCACAAATCAATCTTATTCTGAAATATTCCTGATCTGAGTCAAAGAAAAAGTACAGTTTTCACTACTGACAAATGGTCATTTCTCGGTAGTTGAATAATATTCTATTTCCTGTTTAGATGATCATTTCTATTGTGTGTTGATGATTTTGGTGGATTCCCCCTCAGTTTTTTCATAACTGAATTATGTTGAGGTACCTGTTACGTTTGTTGACGTATTCGATTTTTGTTTTGGAAAGTATCATTGTGGTACTGGTACCTCTTTTCGTTGGAACCATTACTGAAGTGGATTTTTTACAGGACATTCAATGAATTAAGTAAGAGAAGAGACTAGAGAAATCAATAGGTTTTTAAAAATATTCAATAGTAACAAATTTATTTCCGATGAAAAAAAATCCACTTTTCCCAACTATCACAAAAAATATCAGTAACACTTTCCTTTATTAAGAACGGTTCTTTCACAGTAGTTAATTTATTGACATTAAATGTCTTACCTAATGAAATTCGATTCATTTGATTAAAGAAATACTCCACACCACAGGAAAATTATATAGTGCTAAGGTCAGAAGTGAATTATTATTCACAAATCTTGACAAGGCCCCAGGAGAAATGAATAACCTCTGTTAAAGGTTGTGTTGATGACTGCTCGGATTCTTCCACTACCTGTCACTAGTAATAGTTTATAATTCAATTCAAAACAGATAATCTTGTCAACGATACATACGTAAATATCTTCATTCATATCTTCTATAGAGTAACGGTTGATGGATATCTTATACGATAAATTAATTTTAATCATGATTAATTATGAAGTGCATAGAATGTCTTCGTTGATAACGATACGCTTTAATAAAATTACTTATTGACTGAATAAAACATGACTTGTTATTCGGTTCAGGTGATTGATGAGGTGTTATTCGATTTGTATGAAAATACAGAATTTATTCTTTAGGTATGTCTTATTTTATATATACGGAATTTTTGTAATAATAAATATGTAAACTCCTTGTTTATCAATTAATTTCTTTCATAATATGAAATAGAATGAAGTCAAATGAAATTTTACTTTCATTTGACTTACTTAAAGAGTGCTTTAATCCACTATTGCTCTCTAGGAAACATACAAAAGTTTGTTATTTTGTTGAGCTAGAATAATATCTTGACTTGAAGAAAAAGTACAGTTTTCACTCGTGACAAATGGTCATTTCTCGCTAGTTGAATAATATTCTATTTCCTGTTTAGATAATCTTTTCTATTGTGTGTTGATGATTTTGAGAACATCAGTGGTTGTATTTGAAATAGTCGCCAAATGTATTACTATCGAATTTCGTTTTTTGGCTCTTCCGCTTCCATTTTGAACGATAAAAAAAGGCAGAGGAACTTTCAATACTGTTCGATATTCATTTCACTATGATATAACCCAATTTTCAATGCAAAGTTTCGTTCATTAGAATTCTCATCAACTGTATCTACTCAAAATCGGATCACCAGTTTCTTCATATATTTTTGTTGCCACAGTAATACAACAAATTCAGCTACTTATTACAATACATGTGTTTCCTGACATGTTTCTCATCATCACTGTATAATCATACAATTCCCGGTCAGATCTATCGCAAAGAATTAGTGGCCACTATTTTTTGGATACAGAATTCAAAGCTATAAATTAACTCCGCGTATCGAAAGTTACCAAGTAACAAACAGAAACACATCAATGTAAAAATACTCCTAACCATCTACGATGTTCACGGTGTCTCATTAAATGTTCAAATTACCGTCCATCGTTTCCAGAACACATTTTCCCTCTTTAAATAGAATTTTCATGTCAATTTTCCAGCATTTGTGGAGTTATAGCTATGCAAGCCTTTTCCTTGTTGTTTCTTTCAATTCGTCATTATTGCTAAAAGTTGAGCCAAATTTTTTTGCTTTAATGAAGTCTCACAATGGAAAGTTCACAAGGGTTGGGTTAGATAAACGTGGTGGTCATTTAATAGGACCATTGTTTCCTATTCAACGTCCTGGCAGAGTCGTATTGAGAAAATATCTGCAAACATTTATGAGATGTGGCAGAGTTCCATCATGTTGGAACTACTAGGGCAAAGGGCAAATCCTCCAACAACTCAATTAGAGTCTCAAGTTTTGTTGGGTAATTCCCAAGTAAACTCTTGTGAATGGTTTAACAAACAGTCGTAACAAATAAAAAACTTAGTAGAAATCAGACCAAAGTTATTGTCTTTATTCTATATTGATTATTTCTGTACTTGACAATATATTTGACAATTATATATATTCTGTTGATTCATGTTGTGGAATTGGCCTCGGTGGTAGTGCGCCCGACTCACGATCGGAAGGCCGTGGGTTCGATCCCCGCCTCGACCAGATATTTTTCTCGAGAGAATTTATCTGGTTGAAGCTGGGATGATTCTGCAACTGTGTTAGGAAGCACACGTTAAAAGGTAAGACCCCGTTAGTCCTTAGCTCGCACAAGTTTCTCAACTTCTGAGAGTTGTCGTTCGTATGGGGGCGACAGCTGATGAACGGAATAACAGATACAAACAGATGGCTCACGTTGAACAAATCAATAATTCATTTCAGTACAGCTTCTCAAATCTAGGAAGCGACTTCAAAGTTTCGGTTTGGGCCTCCCATAAGATAGAAAACCCTTAAAGACGATCGCAGCTCAGTCTTAACGATAATATTGTAGTTATCCTCTTTTTCAACGCCTAATAAAAAAGACATAGAAAGTATCAAAATCAGATTTTGATGATTTTGGCAAGGACCTTCTTCGTCGATTTGTACTACCAAAAAGACACTTAGCCAGTAATTTATTTGGTTTACCCCATGGTTGTAAGGGGCGGAAAACGCAACCCCTAAAATGTATTTCCAAAGTAACTTTTTATTTGTTTACCATTTGAAAATTAATTTCCGATAGCCTATTCCATTCTAAACAAAAAATGTCTCTTGGGTTTTTTGCACAAAATAAACCAGTTCGCAGCAAAAAATTATTTTACGAACAACTACAGAGATACATCGTCATAAATGCGAACTGGATTTATTGTTATTTTGCAGTTAGTACCTGCATTAAACGATTATAGGTAATAAACAAAACTGATTTATTAATAACAAAACCCACAACATGTAGAAATCATAGTAAATGTTCAATATGTCAACCTTCAGCTGACATTACCCATGAGTCTAGACGTCGGCGCATTGAGCCACGTATTCGCTCAAATATTCCTGGAGTCTCTCTGATTACCCTATTATGCGGTTTCTTAAGTCCTCCACATCGCAGACAGGAGTACGATAAACCAAATGCTGTAAATGGCTCCAAATAGATAAATCGAGAGGATTGAGATCCTAGGATCAAGCGGGCCAGTTCTGTGGTCTCCCTCGACCTATCCACTGATTTGCATATGTTTCAGTTGAATGCTGACGTGCTACTTGACTAAAATGGGCAGGAGCTCCATCATGCATAAAAAACATATCCCTTATGACGCCCTTCCTCCAGCAGTACTGGATGCACTTTCCTTAAAAATTGAACGTATGCCTCACTATTTAATCGAGGAGGTAGAAAATGAGGCCCAATTAAATCGTTCTCAATAACTCCGAGCTACACGTTAAGAGAAAACTGTTTTTGATGATTAGTTTCGACAATAGCGTCAGGGTTTTCATCAGCCCATATGTGGTAATTATGAAAATTCATAATCTCGTCCCGAGAAAAACTACATTCAGATGTGAATTCTATCGTCTTCAGAAAGTCACAATTTCTTCTAATCATTTCCAGCATCCAATTGCAAAATTCAAGACGATTCGGAAAGTCTCGCGATAACAGTGCCTGTACTCGTTGCAGATGGTAAGGGTATAAGAGTTGTTCCTTTAAAATTCGAAATACCGTCATATGATCAACATTTAGCTGGAAAGCAATCTTTCTAGTATTGGTAGTAGGTTGTTCTTCAATCAAGTACTGCTTCCTCAAGCTGTGGTGTTCGTACTTCTCGATGGTAACCACAATCCTGCGTTCTTTTGTCGAATGAACCATATTCCCGTAATCGTTGATGAAGTCGAGCAAATATTCTATGTGAAGGATGCTGCCGTTGAGGATACATTTCAGCATATCTTCTAGAAGCTTCTAACCCATTCTCCTGCGACAGACCGTAAACGTAATGCATATCAGCCATTTCCTCATTTGTGTATGCCATTTCAATATAAAGTGAATTATTAAAGTAACAAATCAAGAACAAAACAACTACACACAATTAGTATTAATTCAATTTCGAAAATTCACAAACTGACAGCGTCATACCAATTTAATTTTTACATTTATGAGGATGTATCTCTGTAGTTGTTCGTAAAATGATTTTTTGCTGGGAACTGATTTATTTTGGGCAAAAAACCCAAACCATGGGGTAAACCAAATCAATTTCTGGCTAAGTGTCTTTTTAGTAGTACGAAACGTCAGGTCAATTTTGATATTGTAACTTTTTAGTGGTTGTGAAAAAAAATTTGTTATGTATATTTTATGTACCCCCTTTAATGGGCTGTATCTTAACAAGGGATGGTTAAACAAATGATAAGACAAAAAGTTACATTGGAAATAAATTATAGGGGTTGCGTTTTCCACCCCTCACAACCATGGGGTAAAACAAATCAATTTCTGGCTTAGTGTCTTTTTAGTAGTACGAAACGTCAGATCAATTTCAATATTGTAACTTTTTTAGTGCTTGTGAAAAAAATTTGTTATATAAATTTTATGTATCCCCTTTAATGGGCTGTATCTTAACAAGGGATGCTCCAATGAAATTCCTTTATATGAAAGACCCTATCTTTTTTTCGATGAGGAATCACCTCCTTGAATGTTTTACACTTATTTAGTTACACCCTGTATGCAGATTGGAATCACATTTTTAAAAGGTCTAAAAACACAAGGATTTAAAAGATCTTAATGAAAAATATATATTAGGAATACATTCACCTGAACTTCATCGAAAAAAGCAATGAGTGATTCAAAAATACAAGGCTACACAATTATTATTAGTTTCAATATTCAAATCAGTTCCATAAAGACATCCACTCTTTCTCTCTACGTTAACTTCTTGTAATCCCTTCAGTGTACCAATAGTGAACTGGTAATGTATTATGGACCTTGTCCCACAAATATCAATTTTATCAACCAATTATGAATTTCCTGGCAAATCAATTGGTTCTCAAATTATCTGTTTACCAAGTCTATACTTAAGTAATATTAGAAAAAAATGTTTCATGAAAATTTGCAACGAAGTGTTCGACCTAGATACATAATAACTATCAGCATAAAGATCTTTAGTTTCTCAAACCGAATCATCTTGCACCGTTTTTGATATTTAAGTTGGGTTGAAAAAGTCCTAGGCTAACATTAAAAAAATATCTTTGATAAAATTTGATTTTGTTATTCAATGTACCTTCTAGGCATTGTATCACGATTATAGCGGTCATAAAATTTTTCGATACCATTTTATAGTATGATTTGTCTTTAGTCTCAAAATAAGTCTCAGTTTCAACGATTACCTCGCAATCAGTGCTAAATTTTTTACATTTTTTACCAGGAAGCAGTCTCTTGAGATCTGAGAACACGAAAAAGTCATTGAGGGGCAGATCTGGAGAATATTGTGGATGCCGAAGCAATTTGAAGCCTAGTTCATGCAATTTCGCCATAGTTTTCACTGATTTGTAACAAGTTGCACTGTGTGGATGAAACAGCACTTTCTTCTTCTTCAAATTGGGCCGCTTTTCCGCGATTCCGTACTTCACATGCACCAATAACGCTATGTGATAATTGATGGTTTTTCCCTTTTCAAGACAGTCGATGGATATCATACCATGCGCATACCGAAATACTGATAACATAAGCTTGCCAGCCGACTATTGCGTCTTTGCAAGCTATGGAGTGGGTTCACCACGTGCAGTCCCCTCAAATGACGATCGTTTCGATTCTGATGTGAAATGATGGAGCCATGTTCCGTCCATCGTTACATTTTTGAAATTTTTATGATGGATCAGCTGCAGATGATGGAACAGCAGCTGATGATAGAACTGCTCAGAATCATCAACTTGTGAGCTCGCGCGGCACCCACTTTCACAAAGCTTTGACATACCTAAATATTCAAGCACGATATGTCTAGCACATCCTTTTGATTTCTTCAGAGCCTCAGCTATATCGATCAACTTCTACAATACCTTCATCTAGTGTTCTCAACCCCATCACATACAATTTCATTAATTGTTTCTTGGTTTGTAGTACAAAATTTATAGTTTTAATCATATTCTCATTGTGTAAAATAGTTTATCGAAATGAATATCAGGAAAACGTTTGACGTTTGACCTTTTTTGGTGTTTAATGATATTTACAATAACTTCAATTGCAAAAACCTCTTCAGATTTTTTTCTGCAATTTGAAAATGGCTTCTCACGGTCATGAGAATGATTTTACTTGATCTTCGCAAAAAAAATAGGATTACCAAGACTCGATTTCACGAATTTTTTGATTTTTTTCGGAAATTCCACAATATATTGACACACAAATTGAAAGTGATATATTTTCAGAAAAGATTGATTTTTGGAAAAGAAATGTTTTGATTATCATATTTATTGTCTGAAGATGGAGAATCAGGAAGCCAAAACCTTTCTGTCCCAAAAATATCGTTACATATTTAGCCAATAAAAGCATGGTAGTGATATGCGCGTAGTGATAGCTCCAATAGTGCGAATCTTGGAGTGTCTTAGGGCTCAGTTCGTGGGCCATTACTGTTCTTTTTATATGGTAATGAACTTCCTTCTGCATGGAAGAGGATGACACCAAAATAAATATATCCGACTGAAATGCAGCGCAATTTACTAACGGACGTGTTAATGTTTTGAGAGAATTTAGCGTCTGATGTCAAAGAAACAAGTTACTTTCAACAATATCGTTTTAGGGCAGAGCAAGAGATGTCACTCTCGGTTTCATTGTACACAAAAAATAGTCATGGAGAATCAAGAGCTGTTGCGCTTGATATTTCTAAGGCCTTTGACCGTGTGTGGCATGAGGGTTTGCTGGCCAAACTTCGATGCTATGGTTGGTCGGATCATTTTTTTGTATGGCTCTTCAGTCCTGCAAAAACGTTCCCTGCAAGAGGCCACCGATGGATATCTCTCGAATACTTTCACCATCAACGCTGGTGTTCCCCAGGGATCCATATTGTCTACATTTCATTTTTTAATTGTATATCAACGACTTATTGGAAAAACCAAGAATCTAATATATTGCTCTGCTGACAACGGACACTTGTCTCGTCATTCCGTAGCCAGTACATCGGCTACGGAGGCACATCTTCACAGGCAACAGGAGGTTGTATATCTCAATGAGGATTCAGAAGTAATTTAAAATTGGGGTGAAAGTAACCAGGTTCAATTCAATGCCACGAAAACACAGGCGTTGGTTTTCTCCATAAAGATAAATGTCTCCGAACGAGATGTAATAATGTCAGGTCAGACAATTCCGATAAGTGTGTTGGGGGTTAAAATGGACACCAGTATATCTTGGCACAATCATGTCACTGTTTTTTCCTTAAAAAAATTAACTATATTAGTATCTACCTTATCAGAAGTTGTCAGTTCCTCGACATCGTCATAGAAATAATAATCCGTGTCACTTATAACTTTCTCTCTGTCATAACAGATGATTATTTCACCATCAAGCACTTGGACATTTTTCAATGTCAAAGGGTGATAATTTTACTTACATCTGATATATGGTTTCTGGAAGGCAGATGTTTCGATCGACCTACTACTAGTCGCCATGTTGCGATATAATGATTATCACTGATCACAAAAAATGATTACATAATCGTGTTTGGAAAAGATTCCCATGTGATTTTGGTAGTTTTTGATTTTTTTTTCATCTACTGTGATGTGGAAGTATCATTTTCGAAATAAGATTGAAATTTCGAAGACTGATGAAAAGGTTTAAATTTTTGGGAAAAAAAGTTTTTGGCTTTCTACTACTCCATCTTGATACGAAAAAAAGGAAAATGAGGGAGTCTTCCAAAGAAAGGAAGAAAGTAACTCTATACATGTATTAAGATGGAGTAGTATAAAAAAGTACTTAGAGAAAAGTATCTTCTGTATAATTCAGTGTTCATATGAAAGTAGCTGTTTCAGGAGGACTTTCTTTCAGTTTGTGTCTGAAAGTTACTTCTTTGCATGATCTACACATCCATGTATAGAGTTACTTCATTCCTTTCTTTGGAAGACATCCTCATCCTTCTTTTTTTGTACTTATCAAGATGGAGTAGTAGAAAGCCAAAAACTTTCTTTCCCAAAAATGAATTACTCCTAAGAAATATAACCCCTTCAATTCAAATAAGTTTACATTTTGTAAATCAACGGCATTTGGAATTGTTAGTTGCATCGGCTACGAATCGCACGTTAAAAGTAATAGATTATTATTATATCCCAACTCGCACAAGTTCATACTCAAGAGGATTTCAATGCGTATGAAGACGACACGACGATTGATTAAAAAAAAGCATTCAATCAGTTTTTTTCCAATTAATATTTACTAAATCACAGTGAGAAAACTTGAACCCAGTCTCTTCGACATTAGTGAGTTTCTGATACGTTTCATTGAATTAAAGAACCAATTTGTTTTGTCAACGCACCAAATCCCACATTTCATGCTTTATTGAGTTCATATGTATTGGACACAGTGGATATCCACTTCATTGTTATCTACTCACTTTGTCAATAAGAATAATTATTCTTGGACAATAAAGTACAGTTTTGATTTGATTTTCATTTGAATTCAATATTTGACGGAAAAGAAACATAACCCGAAAAATATTGTTTTTTCAAAATATCGGTCATATGATGGTTTTCATGATACATCTACAGAAAAATCGAAACAGTTGGTCAGAAAAGTTTGACGGATACCATATGATTTATTTTGATGAAGTTTGATTTTAATACTCAATATAGTTGCCTTCGAGGGCAATACAACGATTATATAGTTGCCTTCGAGAACAATACAACGATTAAGCCGTCATATAATTTTTCGATACCATTTTTATATCATGATTTGTCTTGAGCCTCAAAATAGGCCTCAGTTTCAACAATTACGTCTTCATGTGCCATGAATTTTTCTCCAGCGAACATTCTCTTGAGGTCTGAGAACAGAAAAAAGTCGCTGGGGACCAGATCTGAAGATTACGGTGGATGCGGAAGCAATTCGAAACCCAATTCTTGCAATTTTACCATCGTTTTCACCGATTTGTGACACGTTGCATTATCTTGGTTAAACAGCACTTTCTTTTTTCTAATGGGGCCGTTTTCCTGCGATTTCGTCCTTCAATCGCCCCAATAACGCTTTGTAATAGTCGCTATTGATGGTTCATCCCTTTTCAAGATACTCTATGAATATTATACCATGCGCATCCCAAAATACTGGCGGGTTGACTGTCCTCGTTCCTTTTTCACTGACTGAACCACTGTACATGCTGTTTTTGGCGAGTGCATTGACTTGGGATGTGGGGATTGAGCAAACTAGCCATCGGATGCGGGAATGACAGAATCACTTGTGTTTATGTTATTCCCTAACTGAATGGCATCCCAACGATGGCTTAATCCTAAGGTGTGTGTATCCGTGCCAAGAGGATGAATGACACTGAGCCTATCATCTGTCTGTACGGAACCTTCAAGATATCGGGCGCCCTCTAGTCGTAGCATCGCCTTGTCAGAGTAATGCGGGGCTCTGCTGTGAAAGTCCCACCTACTCTTGGGACTTTTATGAACAGAGTAAATCTAAGAATTCTTTCTGACGCTGAGTCTACAGAGGAGATGGATGTCGACCTTACGACTCCAACTGACCTCCCTGTAAATTTAGATCAGGAGCGAGAGCTTCTCGACTCTCCAACTCCTGATCCAATAACTGAACCTTAAAAAAAAGGTCTGGTGGTTCAGCCAGGAAGCGACTGAGTTGTCTTCTCAAGAGCGGCGAACCTTATGAAACCATCTTGCACCAAATTCTTGAGCGACGTACGGAGAATCTGTCACAGGTGGAGGAACAAACTCCCCATGAGCAGGTTAGCAAACGTTTGCGCTCAAGTAATGATATGAAACAGTAGAGCATATACTTTGTGCCTGCCCCGCTGGAGATCGAATCGTGTTCGTAGAGTTCGGACCTTGGACCTAACCTAACCTAACACAAAATACTGCGCTTTGAGGTCATCGGGAATTATTTTGTGAATTTTTCGTCGGTAACAACCTCATTGGGGCGTCCACTGAGTGCACCATCCTCGGTGCTCATTTCACCTCGTTTAAACTTAGCAAACCACTTCTGAACGGTTGATTTTCGTGGTGCAAAGTTCGAATTATTTTCATCAAGCCAAGCCTTGGTTTCAACAGTATTTTTTTCTTCAAAAAATAATGCTTTATTAACACACGAAATTTCTTTTTATCCATTGTCTCCAAACTAACAAAAGTTGCTTCACTCAGAATGTTCTATCCCACAAACTAATAGTCCTGCAGCTGTGAAATTTGTACATGTGACTCTTGAAGATTAAGGTCAATTGAAGATCATATGGATTTGATACCAAGGTTTGATTCAATTTGAAATAGTTGCTCTCCCCATTCCATTTTGAAGATATTATTTCAGCCTTATTTTGATCCCTCATGAAAGGACTCATGAGTTGTGTTCAGACCGTTATCTGAAAGGATGTTTGTTTTGGGGTGTTCTATTTTTTTAGGATTGAAATGATTGATAAAATACTGAATATGATAAGTATATCACACATCCAATGATATTTTTTAAGCTGATGAAATTGCGTTTTTCTTCAATCACTTAAAATATCTGTTTATACCGGTGTATTCCAAACGTTCAATACATTATGTTCCATTTCCATCCCAACACCAAACCACTATTTCAACACCTTGATACGTGTTTCGATCACCAAGTGGTGTCAAGGTGGTTAAATAGCGGTTTGGCCTTAGGAAGAAACTCCATTAATATTCAATATTAATTTCAAATTGAAAAAGATATATTTTTAGAACAGAATAACTTTTGGGAAAGGACGATTTTGGCTTTCTATTTCTCCATCTTTACAAAAAAACAGAAAAAACTGGGAATCTTTCGAAAAAAACAAGTAATTCCAAAATGAAGTATTCATGAAGATGTGCAGGTCATTCAAACAACTTGGATGAAATGAATAAAAACACTTTTATTTCATCAGTTCGGATTTCCATTGTCTAATATAAATTGATTTGAAATCCCTTAAAAAAATAAAAAATGAACGGAAAATAACAATTTTATTGAAACAAAAAACTGAAATACAAAGATGTAGATCATACAAAGAAGTAACTTCCAGACACAAACTGGATGAAAAGTCCTCTCGAAATAATTACTTTCATATAAACACAACTACTTTTATATGGACATATGAAGGTCTTCATCACGCATATCGCATAGTGAGCTATCATTAAAAGATAGACATATGCCATCGCCAACTTTTTATTGACCTATAAAAGAACAACAACATTTGCGAGAAAAAGATTTTGGTTTTCTACTTCTCCATTTAAAAAAAATGTGAAGATCTTTCGTAGAAAGAAAGGGAGCAATTACTTTCAAAATGAATTATTCACAAAGATGTGTCGATCATTCAGAGAAGTAACTTTCAGACACAAACTGGAAGAGAAAGTCCACTCGCAACAACTGAATACTATACAAAAAACACAGGATTGCTACACAATACAGTATATGGAAAGAATAATGTCTCAATTACATGGAACAGTGTCAACATCGATGTTTCGGAATAAGCCACTTGTCTTTTTGCCTCCTTGGCAAGAATCTGGATAACATTACAAGATTAAGCACTCAATTCATTCATGAAATAACGACCTTTTTTGCATGAAGATTAAGAAGTAGAAAGCCACAACCTTTCTTTCCAAAAAAGGTCATTTCAATTCCATCATTTCAAAAATTCAAAAAGGATCAAATATTTTGATTTCTTATGAAACAAGTTTTGAAGGAAAACAAATTTGTTGTATGTAAACACAGCTTTTGAGGTTATACCTAACTGAAGGATTTTTCATTTGTATGTGAAAAATTACATTTGAAATTTGTCCTCTAAGTACCTACTCAACTGTTTTCATACATTATTGGGAGTTTTTTTCAGTTTCAAATCTTCTCAAGTATTTCAGCAATACTCGTTTATATGGGTCATCTAGAGATTCTTGGTGACCTTGTGGGTCACTCAACTGGTCCTTATTGAGTGATCCTCAACTGAAGAATATTGACCCATTAGATTGAAATGTCATTATCATTGTGATGGTCACTTTGTTCAAGAATATCTGTCGATGACGGATTGACAATGTATCGTGACAATAGGCATGACGACAGTATCGAAAATCGTCGATTTAATGGTTTTAGGAAATTATTAATATTAAAAAGATTCAAAACATTGCTTTAGTTTTACCTAAAAAATTCAGATTATTAAAATTTTCAATAAAATAAAACAATAAAATACTGCAATGGGCCATTTTGAGTGAAACACCAATCACAACGCATGACGTCACGCTTAGGTAAACTCCGCTGTCAATACTCTCATTCACTGTATTTTGTTGTTGTAAATACTACTGATCACGCACTTAGATTGATTTTTTATTATTTTACGTGTGATTTATCAACTCCACTCTACAATTTAACAAGAAACCAAGCTTTGTTAAATTAAATAGCTCAAATTCGCCCAGGATTGATGTATTAATGTTGGGCTACTTTCTCGCAACAAATAGAGAATTCCGCTCGTTCAGATAGAAATAGAGAATTCCGCAAGTTCAGATACGTGAAAACTTACGTGAAAACTTCCTTCTAAGTAAATTTTGTATTCATCTCTACCCTAGATACAACCAATTTAGATATACTCATACATAACATAGTAATATCAAAGTGTTCTTCACTACGACTACGTCGATCAGGTTGCACCGTGCGAGCTTCAACCACTAATCTCTTATTATTTTCTTGGTTGGAACATGTACAAATACTTTGTTGGGTGTTCTTATTGATGTCTTTTTACACTGCAGTAGTACACACCACTTATAAACTTCTTTCTTCACTACACATAGACACAATGGCATGTTTACCTAAGCGTGACGTCAGGGCCATGACACCTGCCAGCTGTTTTCGCGCACTATTGAAAACATATTATGAAAATGGCTTTGAACTTCGTTTCTTTGGTTTTTTAATTTTTTTCGTGAATAGTAAATGTGTACCCACATTACGAAAGGATATTTCGAAATATTCCTTCACGCCTATCTCTAACAGAAATCCACTAGCGTGTCTGCAGTAGCTTGAGACTTGGTCGGTATTTCTCTAAATGACCTGAATGGGACTATTATTTATCCTATATCAATAGTATTTTCAGTGGGAAAATTCTACTGAAGCAACGGTAGGGTGCTCCCTAATATCTGACTGATATAATTTGGAACCGCTGACTAAGGGAGTATCTTTCAAGTCTGGTGAATGGAAGCAAGTGTAACAAAGAACTGAACAAAACCAATTCTATAGCACACATTTTGAGAACTATGAAATCTCATGATTCTTTATATTCTGTTGCTTTTTAATTAATCTCTTTTTCGTGTTGCATAGTTATGAACTATTGATTCATCTCTCAGATTAGGTACATTATTTTTCACATGGAGCAGAGCTTTATATATATAGATACACGGTAACGCTAGCGACTTGTTCTTGCAGAAAGCAGGTCTACAGCTATCCCTGGGTGCAATATTGAAGATAGTTCTAATTATTCTGTTTTGAACAATGAAAACACGTTTTGCCCCCACAGAAGAACCCCACCTTAATATATTTTGAGCCATATGTGGGTACGCCAATGAATAGTAAACAGTCCTGATACCATCTAAACCACGTCTTTGATCTGTCGTATTGCAAATAACGCTTGATTCAATTTTTTGCAGACATGATCGATAAGGGGCTCCCAGGACAAGGTTTTATCTATAAACATACCAAGGAGTTCGGCTGTTTCCGAGAGTTGGATGTTGTTAAGTTTCACTGTTTTCCTTAACAGGAAGCCTAAATGTACTGTTTTACTTTCATTCAATTTTAGTTGATTTCTATCACACCAAGAAATCATGTTGTTTTCTAGCTCCTCCACAGTATTTCCGGAAACTGTTATGGTAGTGTCAAATGCGAATAGGATAATAAAACCTTGTTTTATATACTTCGTAAGATCATGTATATAGATAGAGAAAAGCAGTGGGCCTAAAATGAACCCCTTTAAGTCAAGAAAGATTCGTCTAACCGTTTTCCAGTGAAACAAAATCTCGTGCTTCATTTCATCTAGTGTTGCTTCGAATTGAGATTCAAAATATATTGGTCTTTTCTGGTGGGATGTTGAAAAAAGTTTCAGTTGTTTAAACTCATTATTTTCGTGAAAGAACAAGAATGAATCTCATACCACATTTCAAACTTTTGTAAGATGAGTGCACTTGGCAAGTTGTTGGGTCGGTCAATTTCAAATTATGCTCAAATTCAGTAGATACATAAATTTATTGTGAAGTTGCGAAAGATAAGGACTGCTGAAACATGTTCGTCTGTCAAGTG
Organism: Leptinotarsa decemlineata; assembly: GCF_000500325.1. NCBI lineage: Eukaryota > Metazoa > Arthropoda > Insecta > Coleoptera > Chrysomelidae > Leptinotarsa > Leptinotarsa decemlineata. The sequence continues at coordinate 94,402 of NW_019290918.1, read as the reverse complement.
ATTATCGAAAATGATTTTAACGTTTTGAAATTCTATCAGGTGTCAGTTTGTGAGCATTAGTTTCTCATCATAAAATATGAAATACTAATATAAATAATTTTCAGAATCCATATCCGTTTTATAGTTCAATTTTTCCTGTTCAATCTCTTTATGTATTATTGATGAAGCTTGCACCATTTAATTGTCATATATCATAAAATATTTATGAAATCGTGAAAGGTAATTCAAGTGCTAATAAAGTTCAGTGATGAAATAACATTCATTATATTTTCATTGGGATAGTTGAGTTACACCCAACTGATGCCGTACCCAGGAGATTTTTCCAAGTTTATTCTTTGAGTGACTGCATAATGATATGCCATTACCTTGTTTATATTAATCCAAGAGACAACTTGTGACTCGTGGATATTTTTTCTCACTTTTTCAACCAAATCAGTTCAGAAGTCAAGAAATCAGTTATCACCTAAAGAAGATTGTGGTTAGGTTGAGTTAGGTTAGGTCCAAAGTGAGTGGGTCTATTCGATCCTCCACCGCAACCCGCAGGGGTTTATTGTGGCTCAAACCTATTCACACTCGGCCAAATAAACCCAGCTTCCTAACGAAGCCGATTGGTTTGTATGGTGAGTGGTCTTTCGGGTCAGATGGTAAGAGTACGGTTCTGCCGAACTTAAAAAACCTTATTCGATCCCCAGCGGGGCAGACACAAAGTATATGCTCTGTTGATGAGGTAGTCGGATAGTCAAATTGCAAGATTCCTACCTTGATACTCACGACGACCTTCCCATATGAGGGTTTTTGCACGTCAGCTACACCTGAAGATGCTTTAGATTCAGCCGTACAGGGCTTTTTCGCCTCTGGTTAAGTGAATCATCACTTGAGCGCGAACTTTTGGAGGAGTAGCTTGGTATGAATTTCTTCTCAATTTTTTCCAAAGTTTCCACTTTTCCATTCGTCTTGAATTTTTAGATTTCAGAGGTCATTTACTGATAAAATCCTCATTAGTTTACTTTCTAGTACATGTTCAAGAGGTGACTTTCTGGAACTTCAACTAGCGTTTCCTAATATGACTGATAACCAATCCGTGCAAAGCTTATTGTTAAATTATCTAAAAATAGAACTTGTAACAGGTGATTAACAAATGTATTGCCAAATTTGAGCTGATCGAACTGACTTTTATGAGACAACAAGACAACTAGTATAGCTAAGGCACCAGACAATCTAATAATAATACTGATGATCTTCAAACATGACTCAACCGCTGACAGAAGCACCAAACTCTTACGATGGTTCGAAATAGATGAACACTTCAATCTAGCAGACCACTATTATAATCTTCATTGAATCTGGTCATTATTACGCCTCGGTCAAAGACGAAATTGGAGCTTGTGAAGACACCGTACATTTTATTCTATGAAAGAGATAACATTGGCAGATCAAGATCTTCAGTTTATGTGGTGCTGCTGGTTTTTTCGGGTTTTCCTGCAGCTGAAAAAGCAAATGCTCCACTGGAATCAATCAAGTCGCCCCGGAACGCCAATTAATTTTTGTTGCTGTATATATCAAATTGTCTTCATTTGTCATTTTTACCCTGTCATTAACTAACTATTTTGGTCCTCGTTATTTTCCATGTTCCTTTAAATTCGTTTCCTTCTTTTACATTTCAAATATATCAACACGTTTCTAGACAAATGGAGCCCGAATCTTAAACACTCTCCAAGAAACTACGTTGACCACATTCAAACAGATTAATTCTATATAGGACTGTTCAAAAAATAGAAAATAAAAATAAATTTCGCGGGCCACATACATTATTTCGGCGATTATTTTATTTTTTTTTGTTGGTATACTCGTCTTGAACATATGCTCACAGTTTCAGCTGTCAAGCATGTGTATTATATTGGTTAGAGGCATCAAAGTTGAAAGTGTTTCGCATGTGTTAGTGCTCAAAAACACTCGCAATGTTGACAATGGTATACGGTGACTGTACTCTGAGTCAGAAAAATGTTAAAAGATGTGATTAATAAATGAATATTCACCTTTTTTCTTGAAAAGACCTCGTATAAACATTCTCTTGAATATATTCAGAACAAATTCTTACGCACCATTGCCTTCAAATCCTGAAATATTGAATTATACTTTTTCTGATATCAGAACCGATTTTCAATTATCTTCAATAGAAGATCGACGTGTTCAATATGAAACAAATCATCTAAAGAAACAATTCGTTCAAGCCAGTCTCAACTCCCTATACTATAGGTTGAAGAACTGACACCTATCAGAAAACAACTACTCCCCTGGCTAACACCACGAAGGGCGTTGGATTATATTCGACAGGTGTCAGTGCAGGATTATTCAGTGAAGTTATTCCTGCATATGCTGTTAGCGATGCAACTGCCGCAATATATTTTCAATTATTGGCACACACTTGCAAACCGGTTTCGTGCTGTTTGGCCACTCGTCAATCAATATAAAGTCGATGATTTCCGATAATTGAAAATCGAATTCCTTCAGAGTGTCATTCCTCGAACTAGGCTTAAGCGGACAATAAACAACAGGTTTGTCATCGCCCCATCTGCCTGTGAACGAGGTAACCAACCGCATATCCAAAATTTGCCCAACTCCTCGTATAAGGAAAGAAAACTTTTCACATATAGTCAGTGGGCATACTTGGTTCACAGGTAGATGGGGCGATGACAAACTTACCTACTACGGGTGTTGAGACTGGCCTGAACGAATTGTTCTTTTAGATGATTTGATTTATAGCCAGTCTTCAAGTATGCCCACTGACTATACGTGAAAGTTTTCTTTCCTAACACGAGGAATTGGGCAAATTTCGGATATGCAGTTGGTTACCTTGTTCACAGGCAGATGGGGGGACGACAAACCTGTTGTTTGTTGTCCGCTTCAGCCTAGTTCGAGGAATGATACTCTGAAGGAATTCTATTTTCATTTATCGGAAATCATCGACTTAATGTTGCACTGACGAGTGGCCAAACAACCTGAAACCGGCCTGCAAATGTCCATTAAACTACAGTGTCGGTAGTTGAGACTGGCCTGAACGAATTGTTCCTTCAGATGATTTGATTTATAGCCAGTCTTCAAGTATGCCCACTGACTATATTATGAAAAATGTTCGATATGACTCAACCTTTTGTTCAAACTTATCTCTGGTGATATCGACTATCCAAAACGTTTGAGTAATATTAGTTTTGAGATCAGGCAAAAAGACACTAGGGATGATAAAACTGCTTTCTCTGAAAATCTGCATCATACATATTATTATTATAATAGTTCACTGTCAAGACTTTCGAGATTGTCAAACAATTCTGATATAAACTTTTTGGGTGTTTCCATGAATATGTTTAAAAAATCACTGCTAACCTGTATACATATGCTTCATGGGGAATTGTTGAATAGTTCGTAGGACTACGTATTTTTGTGTAGCTAGTATTCGAATAATCACTTCGGGTCATCACCCGAAGACGATTGTGGATACTAACAACTGAAACGTCGTGAATTCACTTGCTTCAAAGTCTTTTTATATTTTTTATTCTTCATTTTGTATTGTGATCATTCAATTTTTTATCTTTTTCTTTTTTCTTTTTCATTTTTATTTCTTCTAATCATTTTTACTCTGTGATTTTTATCTTTCATCTTAATGATTTCATTTCATTTGTTTTACTGTATTTTCACTTCACATTTCATTACTTGTGTATAATAAATATTTTTGCTATTCATTCTAATTTTATTTGTTCTTTCATAGATTTTGAATTATAGTAGACAATGTAAGTACGAATTAGATGATGACCAATCATCACCCGAAGACGGTTGTGGATTGGATATTAGACAATAGATTCCCAACTAGCAAAATTCATTTGGTATTAGTATATATTTGTTATTCGAAAATTGTACCCTAAAATATACAGGGTGTCCCATATAAAACTCCGCGGACAATCTGAAAAATCAGAAAATCTGAAAAATGAGAGAGAATACCCACATTTCGTGAAGGCAGATGATTTTTATGTCAAAGGGTCCTCTTATTTGCGAAGAGATCCAGCAATAGGCGTCATCCATTAGGGCGTCGCGACACCGACGCCAATTTTTTTGAATAGTAACCTAGATTTTCCAATTCGTTTATGGATTCTGCATTGAATTCTAAATTCGGCCATATAGCACACTTGTTGTTTTCCTTGAATACTGATGAAAAAAGGCAATTTTGTTGCATATTATAAAGAGGGCCATGAATAAGTCAAAATGAATGCAATAATACGAGTTGAATGAAATGAATCCATCAGTTATAATTTCATTGTCTGTTCAATTTTATCTAGTTGAGTATTTCCGTACAAATTGAAATAAATGTTTCAAATTACCAAAAAATATGTTACTTTGACCATAACTCGACTACCTAATGATAACGAAATCAATTAGTGATAACAAGAATCATTTTAGTACTTCTTTTTGGTAATTACCGATTCGTGACAGCTAAAAGCGTCTCTCGCATTATGGAAGCACAAACATTTGTGATACTATTTCTCATATCCTCTAATTTTGTGGACGTTGCATATAAACTAAGTCTTTAATATATCTCCACAAAAAATCTAGTGGAGTAATATCTGGACTTCGAGCTGGCCATAATATTGCACCCTTATTTCCAATCCATTTCCCATTAAAAGTGTCATCCAAATATTGGGTAACTATTCTATTATTATGTGAAGGTGCCCCATCTTGTTGAAACCACATATTCGGACGAGTTTGTATTGGTAAATTCTCCAAGAGATTCGGCAACACATGTTGTAGAAAAACCAAGTACCTCTCCCCATTGAAAATTCCTTCGAAAAAATGAGGTTCTATCAAATTACCATCAATGATTCCGTACCAAACATTAACCCCCACACAGACTGAAATCTCGTTTATTGCACCCAATGATGATTCACGACAGACCAATAGTGACAACCATGCAATGAAATTCAATTTTCTATCAGCATCTCGTGAATATGGGACTATATTTTAGTTATTAAAAATGAAACATTGAGATTATTATCTAGATGTAGTCCTTGAACCCAATGTATTTTGTATGGATGGAATTTGTTTTTTGACAAAATAGGTTGTATTGACGATTTTGGAATGTTGCAATGCATTGCTACTTGTCTGGTAGTAGAACTATATGGTTCTAACACAATTTGACCTAGCACTGCAACATTATGATTCTCATCAGTAGCCGTAAACTACAAGTGTGCTATATGGCTAAATTCAGAATTTAATGCAGAATTCAAAAACCAAATACTGTGTTACCATTTAAAAAAATTGGCGGCGGTGTCGCGATGCCCTAACGGATGACGCCTAGTACTGGATCTCTACGTAAATGAGAGGACCCTTTGGCAACAAAATTAGCTGCTCTCATGAATTATGGATATTCTTTTTATTTTTTTAGATATTTGCCCGCGGAGTTTTATATGGGACACTCTGTAAAAACATATATACATGTTAAATCTGAAGTTCTCACGGATAGGACTATGCTGAACTGGTTTTTCGGGTATTTGATCCGTGTATGTGATATTATCTTTATACAATACAATCTATGCTCTAGCTGGTCCTGTTCTCTAAAGGGAACAGGGCCAGCTAAGGCTAAGGCTAAGGGAACAGCTAAGTATTTAAATGCATGTCATTCGAACTCGGTTCATTTTCAGGTGGTTTGTTGAAAAGTACAATCATTATCTTATCTATCAAAACAGTAAACAGTGAACATCCAACCGAATTATAATAAATGAGGGACATGAGAGAGCGGAAGGGACTAATTTATGAAGAAGAGTATACCTACAGCCTTTGATAAATGGAGAAAGGAAAGAATATGATAAAACTAATCGACTTCACTGATGAATCAAAGTACAACTGAGTCTGTATAAACAACTCCAACTTGCATATTTTTAGGAGGTATTAATTATTGGGGAAGGTTTTGGTCTTTTAATTGCATTATTTTGTCGTGTAATTCAATGTTTATATGGAAGTAGTTGTTTTGAGAGGGTTTTTCCTGCCACTTTATGTCTGACAGTTGATCTACACATCTTTGTAAAAAGTTTATTTTGGAATTGATTACTTTCTTCCTTTCTTTGGAAGATTCCCACATTTTTTTCTATAAAGATGGAGAAGTAGAAGGCCAAAACTTTTCTTTCAAAAAATGAATCTCTCCTGAAAATATACAAATTGAAGTTGTTTCCAGAGGAGACTGAAAAAGAAAGACTTAGTTATACTTCAATTTATCAGTGTAATGATCAGTTTCCCAACTGAAAATGACGATAAAATTAATTTAATTGTAACTAATTGGTATATAAGTTGAGTATTCAATTATAAATATTAACTCACATTGTTTTTCTCGTAATCAGCAGTAAAAACCACACACCGCGGCAAAACTATCGCGCAAGTCGGAACTTTTCGAGGTTTCGCGATTCCTCAAGAAACGGTGCGTAGCGATTCCGTCGTGTATTTGGCAATGTTGATAGCGACAGCGGACATGTCTTTAGCTTCTGGAGCACTTTCCCCAGACCCTACCATGGCAGCCGACCTCGACGAGCCCCCATTTCGATCACACCCGTTGACAGCTACACTTCGACGACCTTACCAATTACCGAAATTGTATCCTTATGAAAACTATAGTCGACGCGGTTCGTGACTCTGCATTCTCTAGTTCGAATTCCTAGTTTTTTGTATTTCGTTGCATTTTTTGTTAATCGTTTTCAAAGATCCTCAGCTGCATTGACATTTTTTCTAATTGTTTGAATGTCTTAATCAATTTTACGTAATGTTTGTTTCATCTTTGATGAACTCCATGGGTTCAGCGAAAGTCTTGAATATTTATTTGTGTTTATTTCTTTATGTATTACTTTAATGAAATGAATAACTAGTCAAACTGGTAGAACATTTAGGAGTCGAATCCAGGATCATCATACGAGCTATGTAAATAAAAAAACAAATTCAACATATTCAAATCATCTAGAAGAAAATCATATTTTTGAAGAAGAGTTCGAAATTTTGCACATAGAAAATGAATGTTTGAAACTGAATCATTTGGAAGCAGTGAAAATTAATAAACTTAAAAATTCAAACATTTTTATGAATGACAAACTGGATTTGAATAGATCACCATTATTGAACTTGTTTTCTCAAAAGTCGAGAAAGATTTATTATTGATGTGGATGTAAGGTAACATGCTTCAGGTGATCATAATTGAACAGATACCTTAGGTAGAAGTTTAGGTAATTTTTTGGAGGAAGTCTCAATTATGGTTACCTGTAGGATGTAAGTATTAGTATGAAAAACAATTCAAAGTACTCAAATCACTTGACAAAGCTACTGTGCTAGCGAAACATAGCGAATATAAAATAGAGTGTGGCGAATGCTCTGCAGTATATACAGGCCAAACCGGTAAAAATTTTGAACACGTGCGTGAACACGTCTGTTTGGACAAAAAATCTACAATGTACGAAAATCTTCAAGGATCAAAACAAAAGATAAATCGAAACCTCAAAATCCTACATATATGTAATGAAGGGAAAAAATAAATTTGTTGAAAACCACGGAAATTAACAAATCAATTAAAAACCAGAAATATATACCCCTAAACTAGATATTTTTCTCGAGAGAATTTATCTGGTTGAAGCTGGGATGATTCTACAACCGTGTTAGGAATCATACGTTAAAAGGTAAGACCTCGTTAGTCCTTAGCTCGCACAAGTTTCTCAACTTTTGAGAGTTGTCGTTCGTATGGGGGCGACAGCTGATTAACGGAAAACTGATTTAAAACAGAGATTTTTTAATTGTTGGGACCTTTATTTACGTTCTCTGCTAATTCCCAAGAGATACTGATCACTGGAGTGATTTGACATCAATTCCTGCCCATATAAATAAATGACCCTCTCTCAAAGAGAAAGTATGGGATATTACCATATATAGAATAAAAAATCCAGTTCCTTGTCCACAAGCACCGTAGTCACTTTGTTGCAAGACATACCATCTTGACACGTGGCCAAGCAATTTCGTCTGAGTTTCTTTGCCACATTTCTTTTGTTTCAATTTGTTAAAGTTTATGAACTCATGATAAATAAATATTGATTTAGATACAAATTTATCGGGTCAAAATTATTGGTGAACCCTAATATCCTTTTTAAAATTTGTGAAATTTTTATCTGTCTGTTTTAAAATCTGTTTTCCCTTAACCAGCTGTTGCACCCCTACGAACGACAACCGTCAGAATTCGAAACTTATGTGAGCTAAGGACCAACGAGGTCTTACCTTTTAAAGTGTGATTCCTAACACGGGTTGGACGATAGCAAGTGGAAATCGATTGTTCAGCCTAGGGCTTGAACCACCGACCAACACGGTGGTCGATTCGAATGAGTGAACAAAGCACCCAGGTTGAACCGACCGACTACAATAATTGAAAAACACTAACACTTGTTCATTCATTATAAGAGACAGGAACTTTCATTGTCAATTGTAGTATAGACATACCTGAAGAAGCTACTGTACAGTAGTAAACAGTAAAACTGGTTAGTGAAAATCTCACAATAACGTTTTTTTAATATGTCGAAAACTTGGTAGTGGAGAAAACTCAAATATTCGAAAGAGTTAGTGGAAAAAAAAGTGGAAATAATGTTGATAATACCAAAAATTTATAATTTTTTTTTTCCACCGTAGTGTGCGCTGGTCAGGCCAGGCCACCGTGGGGTGAGTGATCATTGGGTCCAAGAATCACGTGCCCTGAGCGCAGTGAGCCAAGAATGACAGCCTTCTGCATCTATGCGGCTAAGATTTCTGCCTTAGTGCGGCAAGCCGGTATGATTTTAAGATTCGAGAGTAGAAAGGGCATCATTCCACCAAGGACTCAACTAATCAGAACAACCGTCTTGACAGAGTGATCTGGATAGACTCTGCGGAATTCTAAGAGTAAATCTCGATATTTTATCCGTTTTTCCTCTTATTTTCTGATGATATTCGTCTTGCCAGGAGCTGAAAACTCCACGACAAATATCGTTTTGCCCTGGTGGTCGAGACGGACTACATCAGGCTTATTAGCTCGTATGAGCCTGAGCGTGGGGAACGACTAGTTCCAATAAATTTGGCACTTTTCATTTTCCTCAACTGATTCAATATCCCCCGGAGCGTAGGGCAACACCGGTGTCTCGTCCATACCGTGAGAGTGCCGTAGATGGTAATACAGCACTCTTAGGGCCGCATTATACCGATGGATATAGGCCGATACCGTATATGCTGGACATGCTGCAAGCAAGTGCATTAGGGTCTCGGGCGCCTCGCGGCAGGTCCTGCACCTTGTGTCAGGAACCGCTTTCAACAGCTGGTCGTGCTGTCATCGTCTAGGCTCTACTCAAAACTTGAAAGGAAATAAATTCATTATTGGTTCAAATAATTAATTTATTTCCACCATCATTATGGAATTGTCCAACCTTTTTCAACTAAAATTAATTTTTTATTTTTTTTCTGCCAGTCTTCTTCGGTAATATTAGATACTTATTCTTCAATTAGCTCTATTACCTCCTTTTCAAAATTTGGAAAAAAAAAATTTACGCCTAATGCCCTGATGCTTTGTTTCAATTTTCCCGAATCGACTCGCTGGGATTGAAAACACAAAAATAGGGGGAAGTCTCGATATGGTGTGTCCATACCTTTCAGCAATACTCTTGAGGGCATACACTTTTTCAAATGTTTTGTCTGTTGAACTTCAAATAGCTGGTTTTTGGCATAGTAATCTTCAAAATACAAATTGTTATCTATTGAAAAACTTTGTATTTCATCTTTCCTCAAATTTTTATTCGGTACTTTGATGAGCTGTCGCGAATGATAGGAAGCGTTGTCAAGAACTATTACACTATTCGCATCCAAATTTGGGATCAATGTGTTTTCAAANTTTGCGTGAACTACAAAAATGAAATATAATTGAAAATATCTCCTAACTCAGAGCAAAAAACTAAAATTCTCACAGCGTCGTCATGCAACCTGGCGGTTTCATGACCTAAAGCTATCACTGCCCTCAAAAGTGAAAATAAATTATAAAAAGTGTTCCTATCTTTTCTCTCTCTCTTTTATCTTTTATTTTTCTCTTGCTTTTCTCTAGTCTTCTTCTTCTTCTTCTTGTTTACTGGTACTAGTCAGTAGGTATATCTTAGTTTTAAGTTTAGTTTGTAGTAAGGGTTCGAGTGGATAACCAGTTTCTCTCTTCCTGGTGTTGAAAGAAAACTGACCTCTCACCTTTTATTTACCTAGTTTTTTTTATTGAAATTTAATATTGGTTGTTAATTTTTGGTAAATAATAAACGTATTATCATTATTATTATTATTTAACCGTTATTTCAACACCTCGACACGTGTTTCGTTACCCCAGTGATCATCTTCAAGAGGAAGATCAAACTAATCTTGGTGATCGAAACACGTGTCGAGTTGCTGAAATAACGGTTTGGTGTTGGGAAAAAAACTCCAGTATAATTCATCTATCTACCGTGGAAAAATTTTTAAGTGAGGTTTTTGTAAATATTTAATTTTATGCAATATTATTTTATTACGTCGTAACCGTCACCTCATGAAATTGATGTAGACTTTATTGAAGTTGTTTTTGGTATTTATATGTGTATATGTGTATATTTATAGGTCTATTTGCATTTTGTTACTGTGTTTACCCTATAAAAACACAATAGCAACTTTCACGTCTTCTTATGAACCGTAAGAGTTTTTCAAGAGTTTTTTTTTCCATTTTCAGGTACCTATTCATATTTTTTTATTGCTCTGAGTGTTTTCTGCAATGGACTTCAAATAGGAACCTTACATGATTATCTGAAACATATCAACATCAAAAATATATTATATGTGTTTCAATAAGCTGAAAAAGGAATAATAGCAATAATAACATCCGAAACGAACATTATAATTGTAATGAAAATGGAAATCATTAAATAAGTCTCTAGAATACGCAACTTTGCCACAATTTAACTGACTCTCTATCTCTTATCTTTTACGAGATCCCCCATGTACAGAAACAAATTTGAATAGCCCTGTATAATGCAGGTTGACAAGAAAAACATTCGTTTCCCACTTTTACAAAATACACGTGTCCAAAAAAAAAAACTAAAAGTGTGTTCATTTTGGGACTCGAATATGAGGTTTTAGGGAATTCCATCCCTTAAAATGTGTGGCTGAGTAATTTCAGGGCTTTTTATATTCAATTTATAGGCAAATCAGTGACCTGTTGTTTTTGTTATGTTTTGTTTGACACCTTTCTCCCAAGGTGAATAACCTTTGTATCGAACACTCATATTATTTCCAAGGGAAACGATTGCAATTTCGTACATATTCTTAAAAATTATCGTTTTAATAGTCCATTACTGACAAAAAAATTATTCCATTTGCAATACAAGAAATTTGGTTTTTCACAAACGAGTTGAATTTGTAATTCAAATTTGAAAATAATTTTTCATTCGATAGGAAAAATGCATATCAGGAGGTGAAGAGATAATGCATATCCAATGAAACGTTGAATATTCATAATGACTCTGATAAAAATAACGCGTAGAACCTTAATTTTAATTCATTTGCACTCAATTTTCAAAACTATAAGAAGCCAGTTTTCTCATTATTTTCGATATATAAACAAATCATGGGGATGTTTAACTATATCGGTTTTTTCGTATATGCTTTCTTGATTTGCCAAGTGTTGGGCGAATTTACTAAGTCTGGTAAGGAAAATAGTAAATATTTTTAAATTTTCATATATGAAGTGTGTATAAATGTTATGTCATCATTGACATTCAGAATATGACAATGAAATAGTAATTCGATATATTTTATTTATTATTAAAACCAGAATACTCAGAATAAACAAAAACTACTTCCATTTGAATATTGGGCTAGTGCAAGAAAATCTTCAGTGCTCCTTCTCATTATATATCATTTTTTCTTATAAAATGATCTTATTAGACACGGAAAGTTACCCTTAAAGTTTCAAAGAGTTTCAAAATTTCCTAAACTAATGGGAAGTTTAGTTATTCCTTGATTGAAAAACATTTCTGTAGATTCTTCTTCTTCTTCTTTCTTCATTAGATTATTTATGATTTCACTCATTATACATCCTTTTTTCTATGAAATGATCCTTTTTGACATTAAAAGTTGCCCCCAAATCAACATTATCAGTTTCAGTACCTCGTCGTGGTTGCCAAGTTATCAAAATGAATGATAAGTTGGGTAATTACTTATTTGAAAGGTAGATTCTTCCCCTTCTTCTTTCTCCAGTAAATTCTTCATAATTCCTTTCATTGTACACCGATTTTTAATAATAAAATGATCCTAGTAGACATAAAAAGTTACCCTCTATTCAACCTTCTCAAATTGCAAAATGAATAGTAGTTAAGTAGTTCTTTGCTTGAAAAGCATTTCTGCAGATTTTTCTTTTTTTCAGTAAATTTCTATTTTACAGGAGAAAATATCTTCCATTCAACTTTTTCGATTTGCAATATCCCCTCGAAGTTGCAAAATTATCAAAATGAAAGGGAAGTTAAATAATTCTTTGCTTGAAAATCATTTCTGTAGTTTCTTCTTCTTCTTCTTTCTCTGGTTGATTCTCCATATTTCCACTCATTATACATTAATTTTCATTTATAAAATGATCCTATTTGACACGAAAAGTAATCTTCAATTCAATCTTGTCTCAGTTGCAATATCTTTTCGTAGTTATCAAACTATCGAAAATTCCCGACTTATTAGGCCAGACCTATCTATTGAAATGGCGTTTCGTACTGAAATATACAGGGTGTTTCCTAACTGCGGTACGAAACTTCAGAGGGTGATTCATTTTAAGAAAAATAGTTTCTATGAACACATATCCGGAATAGTTTCGTTCCTGAGATACCTGGCGTTGGAAATGAAAAAAAAACAGTATTTATAAAATACCATGAATATCCTTGCACTGATTTGGTTGCAATTTGCTAGTTATTTGAAGTAATAAGGCGCTTATTTAGCCCGAACTAGATTGAAATTATTAGGTCCAGTGGCGTCTCAGTGGGCACCACAGCCAACAATATTGAGAGAAAAAAAACGCCACTGACATTTCAAGCTTTATTTTCGAGAAAAAAAATCACTCATAAAAACTACATGGACAACATAAAATGAAAATCAAAAGTAAATAATAAACGATTTCGACCTTGAAGTGAGTGAGCAAAATTCCCACCTCCTGATAAAATACATGACTGCAATTCTCAATTATTCGGTTCCTCAAGTCATACACATCTAGTACATGTGTTTTATGAACGAGAGCCTTCAGATGACTCTATAAATAGAAATCTAGAGAATTAATATCAGAACTGCGGGCTGGCCAATTTTGAGGTACTGCTCGTCCAATCCAGCGATTAGAGTGTGTGATGTCGACATGCTGACGAGCAAGAACCCTTAAATGAACTGAAGCCCCATCGTGCATTAACCACATGTTGCATCTTACAAGTGCTGGTACTTTATCTAACAAAATGTGTGAATGAGCTCGCGAAGAGTCCGTGTAGGATTCACCTGTTAACCTTGCTGGTAGAAAAAAGGGTCAATTAGGTAGTCAGCAATCATTCCTTCCCAAACGTTCAAGTGAATTTTTTGCTGAAAATGACTTTCTCTAATAATGTAGGGATTTTCGTCGGCTCAAAAATGGTAATTGTGAAAGTTCACAATAGCATCTTGTGAAAAATTCGTCAATAAATTAAATACTTGGTGGAAAATGATCATTATGAGCCATCGTATGAATCAACCACCTGCAAAACGTCAATCTTGGATAAAAATCCCGAGGCGGTAGAACTTGGACCCGCTGTATGTGATATGGGTATAGGAGGTTTCTTTTGAGCGATTTTTGAGCTGGCTTCCAGCTGCAGTGCAATTTTCCTGGTACTATTAGAAGAATCTTCTTCTATCGCATCAAGTATAGCTTCTTCTAGTTCAGGCGTCGGTACAGTTTCTGGTCTTCCATCACCTGCATTTTTAATTAAACTCCTAGTTTCATATACTCTTGTATGTAGCGTTCTGAATATTTCAGCACATGGAATCACTCTGTTAATATATCTGTCCTGGTAAATTATCCGTGCTTCTTCCACATTTCCATTCGCTAATACATAAATGAAGTGCATGTCAGCCAATTCAGCGTCAGTAAAAGTACTCATGATGGAATCACTCCTAATTGACAACTCTGACTTTCACTGACATGGCAACACTATAACTGTCAGCCAATCTCCAAAGCAGGTATTCATGATTTGCAAAGTGGCTTCAATTTTTTTCTCTCGAAAAATAATCTAGATATGAAGAAAACACAAGCTATGAAAAAGTTATATTTCAGTTGATTAATCTAAAAAAATAGGAACTACAAGTCAGAAGCGTACTTCTTTTTCCCAATATTGTTGGCTGATATGCCCACTGAGACTTCACTGTACCTAGTTACTTCAATTCAGTTAGGGCTAAATAAGCGCCTTATTACTTCATTAACTGTGGCAAATTTCAAGCAAATCGTTGTAAGGATATTTATGATATTTCATAAATACCTGAATATGAATATCTCAGAAACGAAGCAACTCCGGACATATGTTCAGAGAACATTTTTTCTTAAAACGACCTAACGAATCACCCCCTGAAGTTTTGTAGTAGCCCAGAGGTGGTCGATTCGNGAGTTGTCCTCCTAGGTCATCGTCCATCCTGTCCTTTCCAGGAAGGTGGACAGGTCATCGGAAGACATCTCCTTTATATCGGCAGGTATAGGCCAATACTCGCCGAATTCACACTCTCTTTGGCAACGCTGAGGTGTCTCACGGTGACCTTCGCGAAGGTTTCGGAAGGTGCAGCGACATTACTGCGGTTACCTTCTTGGGATTCCCTCCGTGGAGGTGCACAAGTGAGGGAGCTTTCCTGCAGGGGCAGCCGGTTCCTTGCCTTTATTCAAGGAGGAGCTCTTGGCGCCCGCCGCAGGAAGTGCCCTTGCTGTTGGAGGTGGAGTGGGGATGGAGGAGGCTGCCACTCCTGCCTCTTTCATTCTCTCTCCTTTTGGCCTCGGCGCCGCAAATGCGCTTACGCCTTGGCCTTTGTATTACATCACGAGGTGATCTGCTAGGTCCAGCCTCATTCCAAGCGGTGGATTGGGGTGGACATTTCTGTTCATCCCCAGCCACCGCCTTAGATTGAAGTGAGCACTTCTGTCCAGCCTCGGAAATGTTTTTTGTTTTTGTTGTTTCTGTTTTTGTGTTTGTTTCAATACTGTGTATTCTCACGAGTAGCAAGGGAAGACTTGGTCACCTCTGGCAGAGCCCCGCATTACCAGAGGTAGGCTGATTACAATGAGGTTTTGTCCAGTTCCTCAAGGGGATTGTTTGTAACCGCATATCACCCTGCGGCCATTCAGCTGTCGGCACGATTCGTTACAACTTAGCTTGGGTAGGCTGGTCCACGGTGGCATGTTTTGCAAAGGCTTTTGGGGAGTTTTAGTTCTCCTCATCCTATTTATCTCTGCCACCGACCAGGAGTTCGGCGGCCCCGTCCGTAAGGCCACATTGGCTCCCGGACAGGGCCTCCAGTTCCCTTGGTTTTTCCCTTTCCGGCCCCTTGGGGCGGGTTCCATTGGTTTGCCCACCCCCGGGGAAAAAGTTTTTTTTAAATTTTTTTTTTTCGTTTACTCGGCCCCCTTCGGACCACCACCCTTCCCAGTTGGAACTTTTTTGGGGTTGGGGCTTACGAGGTCTTATCTTTTAACGTGTGATTCCTAACATGGATTGCACACTAGCAAGTGAAAATCTATCCTTCAGCCTGCGGCTTGAATCACCGACTCACACATCGGTCGATTGAGAGAGCGAACAGAGCACCCACGTCGAACCGCCCCGCTACCGACCTACATATATTCGGAAAGTGAAAACTATTGTATCCACCAAAAATTTGTAACCGTTTTACTTAATAATATAATGAGAGTAGTTGTAAAATATTATATCACATTAGTTTGTAAGCTTCTCTTTAGATTAGTTGTTAGTGCCAGTTTGTCCTTGTTCAATCTGTGGCTCGTTAATTTTTCTTATTTTTTCTCCCAATTTCCAAACTAATTAAAATTGAATATGCGAGTAATGACCTCATTTCCCGCTCGTTGAATAAAATGCTTTGACAGTAATCAAATGTAGGACTGGAACCTCCGGTGAAAAATAAATCTGCTCCCAAACACCAACATAACAACACTTTTCTCGATGTGCGTTTTGTCAATCAAATTGACGTCTTCAAGAGATGCAGCATCAACACTAATTTCTAACTCTAGAGTAAACTTGCACTTCTGGAATAAATATGATTTAAGATTATATTCTCAATACATTAATTTTGGTAGATGTATATAACATTTCATGTCCACCCTTTTCTCAAAATTTTCTTTATTGTTTGATGAAACCTAAATTTGAAAATTCTCAAATATCGGATATCTACTAATGTCTTGTCATCATAAATACGCTTTACGCAGCCAGCCATACTATCCAGTTATCGGATATAACTCAGAACGTATGAACCTCCAGCGAAACGTCAGGAGGAAATTCCAAAAATCAACAACCTTCAAACTCGAAAAATAGTGACACTCAAAACTTCGGCAGCGAACACCTAAACCATTTTGTCATTGAGATATACTTCACATTTTAGATAACTTCATAAAATCATCGAACGTCAAATCGGGAGAATGAGCTGACCATTCCAATGTAATGCAAAAACATCTGAAATATGTAGTGGAGCTTCATCATGATATTTTCTAGTTTCATCAAGATCTTTGTCTGAATCTGAAGTCATTATTCCTTCTAGTGTAATGAAAATTAATTTCTTTGTTCTAAGTTGTCAATTGATCGAAGTATTTCGGGGCATTATTTCACTTGTATAAACATGTTAGTTAAGGAAGCTGTAGACTATGCTGACGACCCCTCTCGATATAGAAGGCCCAGACATTCTGTCGAATGAGGCCCTCATGTCTCCCGTCAACAGATGAACATCTATCTCATCTATCTCACCCCAGCCAGGCTGGGGTTCACTGTGATGGGCGGTACCGATGTCTGTGGACATTTATGCCGCCATCCCATGATCAGTTATGACCCATTTGTCCTTCTGACAAGCGCCAGTCATAAGGGTAAGAGAGCTAACCTGTTCAAAATTAAGATGACTTTGGTCTGTATAAACACATACGATTCAAGAATAAATTGATATAATTGGCATGTATTCCATAAAGTATTTGAAAAATTACCCGGTCCACAGCACATTTGATCCTATAGGTTATAGTTGGATTCTTGAATTGCGTCATCTCTGGTACAGGTTCGAACATCCCTGACAAACATACCGTCAAATATTTCTCCAATCATACTTTGGAGAATACTAGACAGCTCTCGTTCTCTCCTATTGACGAATTTAAGGTTCAAGAGAAGTTACTTTCTATCAAATCCACGGCCACCGGCCCAGACAAAATTTCCTTAACGATGATCCTGTATTGCTGTCCTCTGATATTGCCATGCATCGTCCACATTTTCAACTTCTGTCTAATTAATTCTGTTTTTCCCTCCGTTTGGAAACAATCAAATATCATCCCATTGCCTAAAAAACATGACGTTTCAAGCATGAATGATCTAAGGCCTATAAGCATCCTCTGTACCCTGTCAAAAGCTCTTGAAAAAATAATTGACGAACAGATTCGTGAGCACGTCCTGATGCACAATGTTCTTCCACACCACCAGTCAGGTTTTCGTCCAAATCATAGCTGCGCCACTGCTCTCCTCAAAGTGACGNTTAAACATATTTCTGTATGACAAATTGATCGAATTGGAAACCATAACTATGTCTGCACGGACATTAGCTCACAGCCTTTTAGACTACTAAACATCCGTATTTGCTAAATAATTTTCTGTTAACATTTTCAGATTGTGATCAGCCCCCTACATTGGAGGGAATCACCTGCAATGCCTATTTTATTCGTTATTACTGGAATAATTCTCTGCAAAAATGCCAAGAATTCATCTATGGTGGATGCAGAGGAACCAATAACAACTTCAATTCTTTGAAGGAATGTGAAAAGACCGCTATACCCATATGTGAACGGTCTTGAATATAATAACAGCTTTTTTTCAAATACATTATTCAACTAATAATGAGTTTTTACTGTTACATAACCAATTTACTTTTTCGAAGGGAATTAGTTGAACGTAAATGTTTTAATTAATTCAAATTTAAGTTTTTGTAATTAAATAGAAGATAATGAGTTATTGTTGTATTGGTATTGTTTATTCAGGTAACATTTCTTATTTCAAGTACTTATTACATGTACCTGACCTCATCAGTGTATATTTAAGTACGTGTCTTGGCTTTTTTTTAAATACAAGACACAAGCACTACAGGAAAATCCTATACGCGCTCTCAGAACTATTCACATTGGATTTGAATCGCTGGAGATTAAATCCATTTGGAAAAACCACCTCAGGCTTGATGTATTAGTTACTTGGAAATGGTCTAGTGAACCGAAACCGGTCGTAACAAATCATAAACTTAGTAGAAATTAGAGAGAAGTTATTTTCTTTATCCTATATTCAATTTGAGTTTCTCCAAAATAAAAAGGCCATCAATCGAACAAGAAAGTTGCATCAAGCATTTGGGCTATTAGCAACGAACATTTCATGAAATATATACTATTTATAACATTGAGGCTAAAAATTATGTGACATTGAAAAATTCTATATCATATGTAGAACTGCTAAGAACTGTTTTCAATTCTGAACTTATGGTGAACTTTTGTCGTTGCGTCGCAAAACTGGGGCTGGAGAAAAGATGTATCGGAGTTCCTGTGAAAAAGAATCGCTCTCTGTATCGGAAAAGCATATCTACCTCTTCGGTCAGTAATTGTTTCAGTATCTTTTTTTTACCTTCGTGCTTCGAATTGGGGTGAAAGTAGCAAGGTTCAGTTCAATGCCACAAAAACCTAAGCATCGGCTTTCTCGCTTTCTGCTTTGATGAGTTTCTTGGGGGTTGAAATGAACACCAATATGTCTTGGCACAATCATGTCGCTGGAATTGCAAAGGCTGCTTCTCAAAAGTTCGGAACACTGTTCCAAACCAGAAAACTATGCACACTTCAGCAACTCTTGATGCTTTATAAAACTCAGATCAGACCTTCTTTAGAGTATTGTTCTCATGTATGAAGCTCTGCCCCCAAACATACCATGAAGTTGCCAAAAAGCCATCCGCCTGATTGGAGGCGCGAACATCACGTGCAACCTTAATAGCCTGGAACATCGCAGAAAGGTTGGAGATTTGTCTTTCTCCTATAGATACTTTCACGGAAAGTGTTCAAGTGATTTGACACATTTGATTCCACCATATACACATATCAGAAATACGCGACGAACTGTGGCTGCTCAACGTTTTGAAGTTCAACTCAATACACCACGAACTTCACAGTTTGCGAACTCTTTCATCTGGAGAACTGTGTTTATGTGAAATAAACTACATGAGAATTTTTTTCCAAATGAACTTTAGTGTTTGTGTTTTGTTCTTAAAAAAATTAGTTGCAATAGATCTTTCGCTCACAAACGGATAGATGCTGCCTATCATATCCAATAAGCTTTGCATATCGTTAGTGTAAGGTCCTGGCTCATCAGATCCATAGACATTCTCAAAGAAGTCTTTGAGTTGATTGTAATTGATCCCAAAATCTCCCAGGTCAACAAAGTTTTTAGCGGGTTTCGTACATTCTTCGATAGATTTTGTTTTCTTGTTATCAGCTCATATATTTTTGGATCTTTAAACGGTAGCGTTTTTTCGGGTACCTCAAAAACCATCCAAAATGAGTTTATATAAAGTGTGGCATATATTATTAAGAAAAATATAAGCAAGGAGATTGAAAGTGTTTCTTTTTTGCATAGAAAATTGATGAAACTACCGATATTACCTGTACATCACAACTTTCAATGGTTTTTATGTCAAAGATGCTAATATGGTAGAAAGTTTTATGGGTTTTTATGATGTTTCATCTTGGCGCACAGCTGACGATTTGTTTAAATTTTTAATTCGTACGTGTGACACCTATAATTTTAGGCAAAAGTTAATTGCACAAACCTATGATGGGGCTGCGGTCATGGCCGGCCATTTAAATGGTTTACAAACTAAAATAAAGTCCAAAGTCCACAGCTCCTCATGCACTTTTTATGCATTATCATGCCCATGTCCTAGCTTTAGTATTAAGCAAAGCGTGCAACAACATAAACATTTTCGCGGGCTTTTCTATCTATATATAGTCTTTATGACTTTAGCCTCCCCTGTTCTCCAATGCACGAGCCGTCACTGATGGCTTCCTAAATAGGTCGAGTGTCGTTTCATCAGTTTTTTTCAATGTTTCCGTGATGGTTCTTTCATTTTAGCTGTTGAAGTTCGCACAAACGGATGGTTTGCTAGGTTGTGGAGTTTTACCGTTAACCAGCTGTCGCATTCCTATGAACGACAACCCTCAGAAGTCGAAACTTGTGCGGACTAAGCTTTAATGAGATCTTAACTTTTAACGTGTGTTTCCTAACAAGGGTTGGACGATAGCAAGTGAAAATCGATCTTTCAGACTAGGGGTCGAACCACCGACCAACACGGCAGTCAATTCGAGTGGGTCAACAAAGCACCCACGTCGAACCGCCTGGCTACCGACCGACCTATTTCTGACTCATTATGATCAGGCGACGGGAGCGATGGTTCGTTTGAAGTTTTGGATGTTTCTGGATAAGGTAGGGTGTCAAGCTCAGGTAATTGTTCTTGAAGCTCAGCAGTTTGGGAAGATATATTGCCGGGTTGACGGCACTTAAAACATGGAAGTTTGTTGACAGATATACTTTGTACGACGTAGTATCGTGAATTACTGAAAATGATTCTGGAATGTTGACATCTTCTGGTGGATTTATATAGATTTGCCTTCTGAAACTCAGTATGTGTGCAAAATCGTGAGTTGAGATGTTGACTTGCAGGAATGTTATTGGTGGCAATATATAGGGTGATTCAAAAGTACTTTGACAAACTTCAGGAGGTGATTCCTCACAATATTCTAATATGAATTGTCCGAATAAATAAATGTCCGGAAACGCTTCGTTTCCAAGATACAGGATGTTGAAGTTTTATTTTTTCTTTTTCTTTTTTAAAGATTCATTACTTTTTTGGGCGTACTTCTAGCATATTTTTCAGTAAAAAAATTGATTCCTCTATCATATCTACGTAAATAAGCTACCCTTGTTACTAGTCGCTGTAAGCAACCGTGTTCTGAATATTTGGACTTGAAAACTTCAAGTACTTTTGAATCACCCTGTATTTAGGCCTATTTTAAGAAGAGTACGTTCTAGAAGAAAGTGGGGATTGGTAGGGCTGGCAAAGAAAATCTATCAGACAAGGTAATTAGTCTCCTTGCTCGTAAGATTTCATGGCTTATAGTGATTGTGCCGTGTTTACCAGTTCCGTACCAGAGAGGTAAATGCAGATTCAGTTGTTGGAGATCCTTGATGCTAATAGAATTTGTTTGGGATTCACGAGATTTCCTAGTGTAAGAAGATTCTTGGATTTTCATTCCATCAGCTGAAGAAACAATGATCGCTTGGTTTTTTTTTCTGGAAATTGTTGTTGACTCATTGCTGTCGAATGAGTCATGATTTGGTTACTTTGTTGGTAGAGTTTTTCTGTTGTTTTTGCTGGTTGGCGAGTCCTGTATTCAGAAATCCTATTAAAATTGGATTTAACTGATTAAATGTGCCACTTGCTATGATCATTTGTAAAAAAGGAATGGATTTTACTGGAAAACTAACCTTTTTCATCACGTAAATACTGAAAAAGAGATAATTTCACATCAGACTGTCAGTTAAAAACGTTATGAATTTCAATCAAATATCGGCCAATTTCATCATAAAAACCTCATTGGAAATTCAAATTTGTAAATAAATTTTCTTTTAATCAACGGTTGCATATCAGTAAGCGAATGAATAATGTATATTGAATGACGCGTTGAATATTCATAATGATACCGATAAGGTGTAAACTAATTTTCTATTTGTTTTCATTCATTTATATTCCCACAGTATAAGAATCTCGGGGTTCTCTTTATATTTCAAATCCAAAATAAATCACGACGATGTTTAAATCATTCATTGTTTTTATATTGGCTG
The DNA here is from genome assembly GCF_000500325.1 of Leptinotarsa decemlineata. Lineage (NCBI taxonomy): Eukaryota > Metazoa > Arthropoda > Insecta > Coleoptera > Chrysomelidae > Leptinotarsa > Leptinotarsa decemlineata. The sequence continues at coordinate 72,206 of NW_019290918.1, read as the reverse complement.
CACTGGTTTGCCAAGTGTTGGGTGAATTCACTAAATGTGGTAAGACCAAAAACTAGTTGCTCAAATTCTTCCTCTCGACATTTTCGCACTTCTCATTTATATGGTGTCTTTCATTGGAGAGTCATGAGTCATTGGAAAGTTGAAGTCATGAAAAATCATCTTTTCCATCACCTAAATCCTACATGGGAATTTGCGAAATAATAATAAATGTGAAGAATCAGAATAACATCAAAACATAATCAGAAGTATGATCTTCATTACATTTTCGATAATTTCGTAAGTAAAAATGAATTGAAAGGGTATATTTGTGTTTTTTCTTATAATATTATCCGTATTTGCTACTGAAGAGTCGATAAGACAAGTGTTTCACGGCGAAGCATCGGATGTATGGCAGTGAGTATGACAGTGTTCCATATAAGTGAAATTTCACTTCTTTTTTCATTTATATTGTGTATGAATCCTGTGAATAATATCTGATTCGATTCTATACGAATGTTTGGAATACAATAGGAATAGAGAAAAGTGTTTTTCGTATAATTCGGCGTTCATATATAGAAGTATTTATTTCGAAAGTATTTCTCTTTCGTGTAATTGAATGTTTATATGAAAATAGCTGTTACGAGATGACTTTTTCTTCTAGTTTGTGTCGGAAAGTTACTTCTTTGCATGATCTACTCATCTTTGTATAGAGTTAATTTTTTGATTGCGTATTTCCTTTCTTTGGAAAATTCCCACATTTTTTGTATCAAGATGGAGAAGTAGAAACTCAAAAACTTCAATTTTTATGAAAGAAAGTTTTTGGCTTTCTACTACTCCATCTGATACAAAAAAAAAGGGATGAGAGAATCTTCCAAAGAAAGGAAGGAAGTAATCAATTTGAAACTCTATACATGAATGTGTAGATCATGCAAAGAAGTAACTTTCAGATATAAACTGAAAGAAAGTCCTCCTGAAACAGCTACTTTCATATAAACATTGAATTACACGAAAGAAAAT